>CAUYQG010058361.1:0-22361 GCA_963574415.1 Tarsius wallacei
TAAATGATTTTAGTAAAGTCTCAGGATATAAAACCAGTGTACAAAAATCTGCAGCATTCCTATATACCAATAACTTTCATATTGAGAACCAAATCAAGATCTCCATCCCATTCACTCTAGCAAAAAACTCTGAGACTAGAATGAACACAGCTAAACCTGGGAGTCTATTGTTCCCATTTTCCACGGTTTGCAGTTTTTACCTTTAGGTCTTTGATCCATTTAGAGTTAATTTTTGTGTATGGTGATAAGTAAGGGTCCTGTTTCACTCTTTTCCCTGTGTTCAGCCAGTTTTCCCAGCACCGTTTACTGAATAGGTTCCCCTCTCCCCAGTGGTTGTTATTGGGGGCTTTGTCAAAGATGAGTTGGTTGAAGAATTGAGTCTTTGCTTCCAGAATCTCTATCCTGTTTCATTGGTCTATGTGCCTGTTTTTGTACCAATACCAGGCTGTTTTGATTACTGTAGCCTTATAGTAAAGTTTGAAGTCGGGAAGTGTGATACCTCTTGCTTTGTTTCTTTTGCTAAGGATTGTTTTGGCTATTCGTGGTTGTTTATGTTTCCATATAAATTTCTGTATTGTCATTTCCAGGTCTGAGAAGAATTATGTTGGTACCTTAATGAGTTTTGCGTTGAATCTGTAGATTGCCTTTGGTAGGATGGACATGCTAACAATGTTGATTCTTCCTATCCATGAGCATGGGATATTTTTCCATTTGTTTGTGTCTTCTTGGATTTCTTTGAGCAGTGTTTTGTAGTTCTCATTGTAAAGGTCTTTCACGTCTCTGGTTAGGAAGATGCCGAGGTATTTCATTTTTTTGGTGGCTATTATGAATAGGATTGTGCTTTTTATTTGGGTCTCTGCCTGCTTGTTGTAGGTGTAGAGAAATGCAACTGTCTTTTGCACATTTATTTTGTACCCTGAGACCTTCCCAAAGTCCTTTATCAGTGCAAGCAGGGTTTTGAGAGTCTCTTGGATTTTCAAGGTATAGGATCATATCATCAGCAAAGAGGGATAACATGACTTCCTCTTTTCCTATTTGGATACTTCTTGTCTAATTGCCTGAGCTAGGACTTCCAACACAATACTGAACAAGAGGGGTGAGAGTGGACAACCTTGTCTTGTTCCAGTTTTCAGGGGAAATGATTCTAGTTTCTGACCATTTAGCAATATGCTAGCTGTGGGTTTGTCATAGATGGCACTTACTATTTTGAGGTATGTTCCTTCTATACCTAGATGTTTGAGGGTTTTTATCAAGAGGGGATGCTGGATTTTAACAAAAGTTTTTTTTTTTTGCATCTAATGAGATAATAATGTGGTTATTGCTTCTTCATCTGTTGATGTATTTAATGGCATTTATGATTTTGCAAATGTTGAACAGCCCTACATCCTGGGGATGAAGCCTACTTGTTCATGGTGGATATTTTAGATGTGTTTTTGGATCCAATTTGCTGGAATCTTGTTGAGGATTTTTGCGTCTGTGTTCATAAGTGATATTGGCCTGTGGTTTTCTTTCTTTGTTGGATCTTTACCCGGTTTGGGTATCAATGTTATGTTAGCTTTGTAAAATGATTTGGGGAGAATTCCATCTTTCTCAATTGCCTGAAATACTTTCAATAGGATTGGTATCAGCTCCTCCTTGTACGGTTTGTAGAATTTTACTGGAAAGTCATCCAGTCCAGGGCTTTTTTTTTGTCGGCAGTTTTCATATGACAGGGTCAATTTCCTGGGTTGTTATGGGCCTATTTAGTGTCTCAATGTCTTCTTATTTTAACCTGGGGATGTTGTGTGATGTCAGAAAGTTTTCCATTTCATCTAGGTTTTCAAGTTTGTTCCCATATAGGTGTACATAGTAATCTCTGATAATCTTTTGTATTTCGTCGGGGTCAGTTGTGATTTGATCTTTTGTATTTCTGATTGTGTTTATTTGGGCTTTTTCTCTCTTTTTCTTGGTCATCCTGGCTAGGGGCCCATCAATCTTGTTAACTCTTTCAAAGAACCATTTTGTTTTGTTGATGTTTTCTATGATATTTTTGTCCTCTATGTCCTGTATTTGGGCTCTTATTTTTGTGATTTGGATTCTTCTGCTAAAGTTGGGGTTTTGGTGGTCTTCTCTTTCTAGCTCATTTAGGTGATTTGTTAGGCTCTCCACTTGTGATCTTTCCATTTTCTTGATATATGCTCATGGAGATATGAATTCCCCTCTTAAAGCTGATTTCATGGCATCTCGGAGGTTTTGGTCAGAGGTTTCTTCATTTTCATTTGTTTCTAGGAAACTTTCAACTTCTTCTTTGATTTCAGTGTTGACCCAGTTGTTGTTCAGCATCATGCTGCTTAGTGTCCATGTCTTTGTGGGCTTTGGGGAAATGTTTTTGGTTTTGATATTTATTTTTATTCCACTGTGTTCTGAGAATGTGCATGGCAAGATTTCAACCTTATGGAATTTGTTTATGCTTGATTTATGGCCAAGGATGTGATCGATCTTGGAGTATGTTCCATGTGGTGATGAGTATAGTGTGTATTCTGTTGTTGTTGGGTGGAATAATCTATAGGTATCTACTAAGTCCATTTGGTCAAGTGTCAAGTTTAGGTTCTGGATCTCCTTGTTGATTTTTTGCCTCGTTGATCTATCTAGAGCTGTCAGTGGGGTATTTAAGTCCCCTGCTATAATAGTGTTAGAGTCAATATCCTTTTTTAGTTTATTAAGTAGTTGTTTTATAAATGCTGGTGCTCCTGTGTTTGGTGCATATATGTTTAGGATGGATATTTCTTGTTGATGGATTGAACCTTTTATCATTATGTAGTGTTGTTTTATATCTTTTTAAAATTTTTGACAGCTTAAAAGTTATTTTGTCTGATATTAAGATTGCAATTCCTGCCTTTTTTTGTGAGCCACTGGCCTGGAAACTCTTTTTCCATCCTTTAATTTTGAATCTGTGTGCCTCCCTTGTAGTGAGATGAGTCTCCTGGATGCAGCAAATAATGGGGTCATGGTTTCTTATCCAGTCCACCATTCTGTGTCTTTTCAGTGGTGCATTTAGTCCATTCACATTCAGGCTAATTATTGAAATGTGGCGGGTTTTCCCTGTCATGAGGTTCTTATAGAGTTGTTGTTGTTCCTGTTTATTTGTTGTCTTTCCTTTGGTTTGGGGGTTGATTCATGTGTGTTTTCCATATTTTACCTGTACTCTTGTGAAGAATGTTGTCATTCTTTTCTCCTTTTTTTCTGTGTTTAATGCTTTCTTAAGTATTTCTTGTAGAGGTGGTCTAGAGGCTTCATAGGTTCTTAGGGATTGGATGTCTGGGAAAGATTTTAATTCTCCCTCACTGAGTAAGGTTAGCTTGGCTGGGTAGGTTATTCTTCATTGAAATTGTTTATCTTTGATAACTTTGAAGATTGGGCTCCAAACTCTCCTATCCTGAAGAGTTTCTATAGATAAATCTGCTGCTATTCTAATTGGTCTTTCCTGGTAGGTAGTTTGACCTTTTTCTCTTACTGCCTTTAGGATTTTTTCTTTTATATCTACTTTGTTTAGGCAAATTATTATGTGTCTGGGAGTTGGTCTTCTCATTTGTTGTCTTGCTGGGGTTCTCTGAATCTCTTGTGTTTGAATTTTTGCTTCAGTGATGAGATGAGGGAAGTTTTCTTGAATGATTTCATGGAATGATTGTTCCAGTGTGACCTCTGTCTCTCTTTGCCTCAGGAAGGCCAATTACTCTTAGTTTTTTTCTCTTGAAGTAATCATTCATCTCTTGAAGGTTTTTTTTCTGTCTTTTTAAGTTTCTTTTCTATGTTTTTGATGGCTTGGGTTAGTTCTGTGTTTTGGTCTTCAAGCTCGGAGATTCTTTCTTCTGTTTGGCTAATTCTGCTTTCCATGTTTATTAGTTTGTTGTTTATTTCAGTCACAGTATTCTTTACTGCTGTGCTCTCATTTATTAACTCCTTCCTATTTTCCTCTTGTCTCTCCTAACTTCTTTTTATTCTCTCTATTAATGTCTTGATGTCTGGGTTTGTAGTATGTGACCAGTCATTCAGGGGCTCTTCATTGTTTGCATGCAAAGTCTGTTTTCTCAATATCTGATCTCCCAGGGGTCTGTGTGAGATCTGTATTCTTCTTTTGATTTTTCTTCATTTGTGCAGATTTGCCTCCCCACTTTTTCCTTTTTATTTTTTTCTCCCTCTGTCTTCTTTAAATCTGTTGTTCAGGGGTGGCGGGGTTGTTTTTTGCTTCTGTTTGCTCAATCTCCTGTTCTTCCTTATGAGAATCTTCTGGCTTTTTTCGATTCTGAGGCTGGACTATAGGTTGAGGGTTATACCTTTTGCAGCTTTGAGATTTATTTGAGCGGGGAGCTGTGATTCAAAATGTATCTGCGGATCCCAATATACATTGACAGGTGTATGGATATGCTGGATCCTGCTTCCCACTGTCTTGTAATCTGTTCA
The DNA here is from genome assembly GCA_963574415.1 of Tarsius wallacei. Classification (NCBI taxonomy): domain Eukaryota; kingdom Metazoa; phylum Chordata; class Mammalia; order Primates; family Tarsiidae; genus Tarsius; species Tarsius wallacei. The sequence continues at coordinate 4,441 of CAUYQG010058361.1, forward strand.
TGAAGTGGGGGTATTGGTTTCCTCCCAGGAAGTTAAATGGTATAAGAAAAGGGAAAGAAATGGAACAGGGAGGGGGGGAAGCGGAAGGTGGAGACAGGAAAGTAAAAGTGAGAACAAACAGAGGTACCCACTAATAAATGAAAATAGACCTGAAGACAGATAAGAGTAAGAGAAAACAAAAATAAAAACAAACAAACAAAAACCAGTGACAACAACAAACAAACTAGGACATATAATCATATAGTCACACAAGCTGACCAACCTCCTTAAGATGTACTGTTCCCTTACACAACCATGAGGTCTTAGCTCCCAAGTTGGAGGTTAGGCAGAGCTGGGTGGGTGAGTCACTGCAGGTCTCTGCCTGGTCACAGGGCTCTAGCTGTTCTCTGATATCTCTGTAGTCAGGGGAGAGTTGGGGGAAGTGGAGTGTGAGACTGCTGGGTATTGCTGGTCAGCGTAGTGGCCAGGGTGGCTAGGAGGCAGGGTGGTCTGGTCACCAACGGAGTCCAGAGCTCCACGGGGAAGGAGCCTTGGACCTCCCTGGGTGGTGGAGTCACAGGCACTGGGGACCTTCGGGGGGAGGTGGCTCAAGGTGGGGCTGGGTACTTCAGCCGGGGCAGGAGCACAGAGTTCTTTTGGGCCTGGAGGGGTGCCCCAGGACGAAATGGAGCCCGCAGCTCTGAGGGGGGGCTCCCTGGGCAACGGTGGCTTGAGATGGGGTTAGGTGCTTCAGCCAGAGCGGGAACCCAGAGCTCCAAAAAGTGGGTGGCAGGCGGTGACAGGTGCTTTGGGCCCCACATAGGGCACTTCAGGCAGGAATGGAGCTGGTATCTCTGAGGGCGGGCATCTAGAGCCTCCCTGGGCAACTGTGGCTTGAGATGGGGCTGGGCGGGGATCCAGTTCCCAGGGTGGGGATTCAGAACTCCGAGGCACGAGCGTCTGCCGTGGCTTTGGGTGCTACACCCCGGGCAGGGGCGCAGAATCTGAGGCACGGTCGCTGGCGGCCTGCATGGGCAACTGTGGCTTTTGGCCTGGTGGGGCACCCCAGGAAGGGATGGAGCCTGCAGTTCCTAGGGGCTGGCGTGGAGGGCCTCTATGGGCTGCCACTGCCTGAGACTGGGCTGGGAGCCCAGCCAGGGAGGGAGCTGGCAGTGGCTGGGTGCCTGGCAGATCAGTGTAGCCAGCAAGGGAATCCAGATCTCCATAAGGCAGTGTCCGAGGGCCTCCACAGGTGGCCGTGGGCGGCTTGGGGTCGGGTGAGACAGTGTAGCAGAGGAGGAAGCTGGGAGCTCCACGTGGCCGGGGGCTGGTGCACCTGGGGTGGAGCAGGAGCGGCAAAGGGGCTGCAATAGCCAGCTATGTGTGGGACCGAGGTCTCCAGGCCTTGGACCAGTGCAGCTGGTGGTGGGTGGGGGAGTGGGGGGAGGAAATCTTTATGTGAATTCACTTTTGGAGAATCTCACAGTCCCAGCGGTGCTGTCGCCATCTTACTGGAACTCCCATATTTAAGCATTTAAGGTAATGGAAAATCATGTGTATAAGTTAATATCAACTGTTTTATGAAAATAGCATGTGTATATGTAACATGGAAGACAAAAGACTAATAAAAAACAAGTGTAGTAAAATATTAACTATTGAATCTGGGGACTCTTTTGTATTATAATTATAACTTTTCTGTCAGTTTGAATTTTTATTTAATAAAGTAAGTTTAGAAAACCAAACAAAAAAACAAGATGGCAAACTCTGTTGTTTACCTAACCCCACATTAACCTTAGTTTTTATTTTGTTCAGCTGTCAGAAAAGAGGAGACTAACCACCTAACCTAGAAGTGGTAGATATGTAGCCCTGCTGCACTTCCATCTCTGGCTGATGAGATGAAAGAGCAAAGAGATTGAGAAGATTTGGGGGAAAGATTCTCCTCCATAAAAATAAGAATCCCTGTTGGGAAAAATTTCCTGCCTCATGCTCTACTTTCTTCTGGTCCCCCACCCCCAATCCTGCCTCTGAATGAACTTGTATAAGAATGTGATACTTGGAGCCATTGTGGCCAAGAGTAATCATGGGGTCAAGTGAGTCTCAGAGATGCTAACCCATAGCCCAAATATTTTGAAATTAAACCAATACCAACAACATTAACTATTTCCAGATCCCCTGTTATTGGAAAACAACTGAAATCTGATTTTACACTAATTCTAGTAAGAGACTGTTACTTGTAGCTGAACAGGTACAGACAACTATCACAACAATATCAGTAACTTCCACAAAGGACTTGGTGGAAAGATGTAAACCACTGTTCTGGAAAAGCATAACCTAAAGTAGTATTTTATAATTTTTTTTGTATTTTCTATGGAAAATTATCTTCTTACTTAGATTGCGGCTTCATAGTCACAAAGATTAGGTATAGTTTTAAGAAAACAGCAAAGCATTTTGTTTACTTATAACATCTGTCATTGAAAGTTGTGGGCATTCTGAGTACTTTAGTAAAACTGAATTTGAAGAACATACTAAGAACACTTTCATGGGGCTGAGTTCGATTTTATATCTGTAGTGCACATACCCTGTGCAGTCACTTTCAAGAAACACTCCTCCAACATTGTTATAATACAATCACTATTGCTTGACAATTAGTAATGAACTTCTGTACCAGGATGCAGTCATTTGTTAAGACAAAAATGTTTTTACTAATTTTTGTGAATTAATTTTTCTTCCCCTCGCTTTTGGGTAAATTTTATGTATACTAAAACTGTTCCATGTTCTCAAATATCAGGTTTAAACATTAGACCTGATGTTTACTTTAAAGATTCACATAACCTAGTGGTGAAAGACAGGCAACTCTCACGTGACATGTAGGGATTGGCATTAAAAAACAGAGCAAATATTTCTAATAATAGAGCAAATCAATAACAAACTCTTCAGTTGAGAGGAAAAATGTAGTGTTACCTCATACAGTACATTCTCATCGGAAAGTGGAGATTTTTATTTATTTATTTATTTCCAAAGCTCTTTCCTATCAATAAACTTACATTTTGTCCAGCATTTCGCCCTAGCTGATACAGCTGGGATGTGGCAAAGCTAGCACTGGAACTCAGGACTTTAGGATCTTTATTCTGGCATTCTTTCTACCAGCGATTGAAGGGAATTTTCTAACTTATTCATGATGTTTACTTGTTTTAAAATAAAAGTTGTTAATTACTGTATATCATGCAATATATCATTCAATGTTCTTTGTATTTATATATTAACTTATTTAATTATCATGAAAATGTTTTGTAGTAGTCATCATCATCTCCATTTCAGACATGAAGACATTATTAAATTAAAAATTTCAGAAAAATTAATTTTAAAAGTTTAATTGAATAACCCACAGAACCAAAATAGGTTTAGGGCTGCTGCATGGTTGAAAAACAATTATGGATAGCGAAAGGAAAATGATGTATAGAAAATGGAAATAAGGTACACAGACAACTAGTTGGTTACTAGGCTTCTGTGACTGCGTAAGACACCACTATTATAAAACAAATTCCTAAGTTAGGTTTTCAGTTTGTTTAGAGTCTGAGTTAGATTGCAGTTTCTTATAAGGGCTTATGGAAAGATTTCTAAAACTCAAATTTGCTTTTATTTAACAACTCCTCCTTTTGGACAGCCTCTCAATTTTGAGAGATTTATCAAAACTTTGGGCATTGATGTCATTCTCTGTCATTTTTTGTAAATGGACATTTTTGGTCTTAACTCTTACTGGGCAATAGCAGAACAATGAGTTTTGTAAGACAGGAACAAAGAAATAGAACAAAATAAATAAATAAATAAAACTCAACATGAGATCACCTCAGGCCACTTCCCTAAAAGGGAGAAAGTAAAGGAGATGTTCTTATGCTAGCTCATGTAAAAAAAAAATCTTTGTTTGTGTGGGGGGTGGGTATCTGTTTGTTAGGGAGCTCTCTGCTTCCTTAAAATTTCAGTTTGATTACGTGGTTTTTACCTTGAGTGATTCCTGTCTGGTTTGATCTAACTTGCTTGTGCCTAATGCAGGAGCTCAGTTCAAAACAACAGCTTCCCATAATTTCATTTAGCAATTTATTCCTTTTGGTTAGGTTCTCAGCAGGGTGAGAGTGTGACCAAAAGTTAGGTCATTAACGCTACTCTTTGGTTACCATTATTTTGGGGTTTTGGTCTCAACACATCATTCATAGGCTACAGTGTCATAATAGTCACAGATTTCTTTGAGATTTTGTCATTCCAGTCCCAGTAAGATCATTTGAGCCTACAAATGGCTGCTTACAAGCATTTACAACTTTTGAGGCAACATGGTGCCCCAGAAAGACTATTATGATTATTAGAAGGATAATGACAAGAGTTTGGGGTATGCTCCTTAAACAGTGTTCCCATGAATTAAACCAAGAAAAAATGAACAGATCAAAGAACGATTCAGATGAAGAGTCTACCAATTTTAACCTGTTTGTTAAACCTTTGCAACTGAATCTGTATAATACCCAATGTATTCATCCATGTGAAATAAGAAGTGTCAGCAACTTCACAAATTCTTTTCTGTTCAGTTGTCAGGTTACTTAGAGTAATTCTTTTATCTAGTACAACTCTGGCAAGAAAGTTTAAAGAAGTCTGTTATGCAACCATAACCTTGGCAGGACAATTTTCTATAGGGTCAATTGTGAGGAATAAAATTCAAATCATTGCCTAATTTACATTTTACTTCCAGCCATGGAAAAAAGAGATCTAACAAATGATGTCCATCCAGAAAGCTAATGTGCTTTGGCAATGTTCTTTTTAACCTGTGGTGTAAATTAAGAGAAGTGGACCAATGTTCTGTTTCTGACTGCTTATGGAGAAAGAAAGGTGTCATTAGAATTCCTAGCCCACATTGGCCCTTCATTTTTTACTCATCAGAGAAGTTTGACTATGAAATCCTTCACAAATAAAAATATAGCCTGTGATGCAAATAAGGCCTATTTTCCAGTTCTGTTGTTCATGAATACTTTACTTGGAATAGTGAAATTAGCAGAATCTAAGGAAGAGTTATTATAAGTTAAAAAAACACTATATTATCCTAGCAGATAATTAAGTTCACAAGAAATCTCATTTGGGTTTTTGGTGATATATTTAACGCCTCTCTGTCTTGTGATAAACTCATTGGTCTAGGTTCTTGCATCCTGTGACAGGGTTAAGTTAAAACAGGTTGAGAGACCATGTAGGTCTAGAAACCTTACCACCCAATGCAGTTTGAGCAACAGTTACATTAGAGATACTGCTGAAGTTACCCACTGGGTGAGCTAAAGGAATTTTTAGACATAACATATTGAACACTACAAGTAACCCACAGATACTTGTGATTGTGAAATTTTAATTACAGCAGTATTCTGCTTAACCAAAGAGGTAGGTAGAAACAATAAGAGATACCAGAGTTTCAAGATGGCAAGGAGGTCTTGAATCATTGTCTTGGAAAAACCCTCTATGTTTAGGTTGCTATCTGCTTTTGGGGAGTATCTTCCCTGGTTAGTTTTACCTTAAGGTATCCAATGAGTGTGCAGTTCCAAGAGTCTGGAGGGGCCCTTTTAAGTTGTGAAATGTAGATCCAAGGTTACAGGTTTCAAAGTCTTTCTGCGGTGTTTTTGGTGAAAAGAACTTGATGTGGTCACTTCCAATGGTGTTCAAGGGTGGTTTTTCTCTAATGTCATTTCCAGAAAACTCTATCTCTAGGTTCTAGACCATGGGAGGTTTGACTGTCCTTGATCAGTGGATCACAGAAAGCTTATTTTAAATAAGGCAAATACACTGTGACATATAAAATAAAACCTTGCAGTGTTTAGTCATATCAGGGTTTAAGAGAGCAGGAGATGTATCAGGTTTTACTATGAGAAGCATAAGCTTTCCAGTGAGTGTTTCATAAGTGATCAACTTATGTTTTCCAACGGAAGTGGATTTGATTGCCATCAGTTTGAGTTATCTTTGACCAAGGCAATTCAGCTTATTCAATTTGCTTTGCCTAATGCTATTGTATTTGTAATACTTGATTTAACTGACTTACAACTTGTCTTGTGAAACAAGTACCTCTACTGTTGTATTATTTCTCCAGGAATTCCCCATGAAGAAAATATATTTTCTAATAACCTTTTTGCTACCATTATAACATCAGCCTTCCTGTATGGGAAAGCGTCTATACATTCAGAAAACATGCATTGAAAATGGCAAGTAAATGAAATCTCCCAAGAAATGTTCAAATGGCCAGTCAGGTAGCAGAAATGTACCCGCAATTTTTTTTTTTCTAAGGATTATGGGTTTGACAAGTCAAACATTGTTTATAAACCATTTTCAAGATTTTAGAAGAGTCATCAAATCAATATTTTTTATAATTTGCATTATTTGATATCTTCCATAATTAATCATGGAGTGGAGAGCTTTTAATAATGAGAGTTTTAAAAACTCAGTAGGAACCAGTCCACTGTCTAAGATTTCCAGGAGTCTGCACTCAATATTTTATACATATCCTCCTAATTATCAGTTTTGTTTCTTCAATTCAAGTACATAATAATGTTTATTAAATAAGTTGTCAAGGATAATTTGACTTGGATCACATAGTTCATTCAAATTGCATATCTTAACAATTTCAGTACTGGCTGACTCGGCATAAAAATCTGCCAAATTATTTCCTTGGTATTTAATTAATTCTTTGTTATTTCTGATGTTGAGTTAGCAGTTGTATAAACCAGTTAGTGTCTTCATCACAGTTCTGAGAGTTCTTACCCAGTTCAGTGATATAATCTTAAAATTATCAAAAACATGGATTTGTCATGTTCCTTTTTATCTTTTCTTTCCATAATCTCCTTGAAGAAGGAGAAGCAATTTTGAACTTTAGGTTATTGCAAATGTTTTTAGGGAATAATCAAAACCACTTTCTGTTAGTGACAAAGACTTAGGATGGCCACAATTATAATCTGCAAATTCATTATAGCCAGAAATTGTCAAGTATATTTGGTTATTTCTGGAGCATATAACATTTTGACATATTAACCAAAATTAAGACTGATAGCATATCAGATTTTTAGAAACCTCACGAATTTTAGAACACTCATACCAATATTATACCCATGAATATAACTTTTAAAAAATTGGCATCATTTTTCATTTGACAATGCTTTCCATGTAATCTAAAATACTAAATCAATCTAACTAGTTTAGTATCTCTCTTTCACAAGGTGAGAAACACATCTTTCAGTGTTGCCAGAGGCCCAAGTGCGAATCGTAAAATTAATTCAAAGTCAAGAAAAACACTTAATTTAGAATTTGATTTTTGGGAAGTTTGTCAAAAATATAGAAGATCTAAAAAACTTTTCCAAAATATGGTTTCAGTTCACTGTGAAATAGTCATTCATTTAACAGGAGTGATAATTAAAAGAATTTGAAGACAAATGCAAAAAGGCATAGCTGTAGATAAAACATTAGCTTTTTGATAGAAAACACTCTGTTTTTTAAGTAATCCAAAATTTAATGAAACAACATAAAACACAGAATGTCATCTTGATAAAACACAATATTTTTCTGTGATCAATTGCCTAAAAGATAAAAATATTTTACTCTTTACTATTAATAACAGATAAATACTCCAAGAAAACCTTGATATTTTAATAAAGAAGATTAAATTCTAGTTTTTAATGAATACACTTTTAATATTAATGCTCAATTTTTGAAAAACTTATATATAATTCCCTTTTAAATCTAGCCAGCTTGATCACACATAACATATCTTTTTCAAAATTCACCCTTCTCATACCCATAGACCTACAAACTTTCCCCTTTCTCCTTTTGAAACAACCAAACATTCTATGTTAGGACAAAAATGACTTTTATTTTTTCCTTAACTGAAACACATCTTTCACGAAAGCTTCATTTACCAAAAACACATCTTAATTTCTTCACATAAGAAGTTATTTTTTAAACTCCAGTAGCATTAATTCCAAGTGAAAATTTAGGAAGTAAGCGCTTTTGTACTGTTTTATATTGGTATCTTGTGGCTAATAATCATATAAAAATTTTCAGAAGCATGTTTTCTCATAACACAATTTTCCATGTTTATTAACAGACCCTAATATATTTAACTTCTTTGTGTTGTATAAAAACAAGATGTCAACACTACAATTGGAATGTGTATCCCCCAAACTTCACGTTGAAATTGGGTTCCAAACATTGGAGATGAAGCTTCATGGGAAGAGTTTGGGTCATGGGCCAGATTCTTCATAAATGGCTTAGGGCTGTCCTCCTACTACTGAGCGTACCCTAGCTCTGCTAGTTCATGTGAGAGCTGGATGATAAAGACAGAGCCTGTTGCTTAGCACGCTCTCTTGCTTTCTCTCACCAAGCGATCTCTGCACACACTGGCTATAGTTTCCTTTCCACCCCTGAGGTTTTTACTGGATGCTCAATGTTTCAATCAGCAGGATCATGAGCTAATAGGACTTTTTTCTTTATGAATTATCCAGTCTTCGGTATTCTTTTAGAAAAATGCAAAAGGGAATAAGACAGTCAAAGTATATTTACTCTAAACCTCTGTTCAACAATGTTTCAACATTTTGAGCGACTTAAAATAACTCCTATATTTAATGAGTGTCTATTACTTAATATACATGGCTTTAAGACTTCAAATTTTGAAGCCATGGCTATTTTATCTATAAAATTGCATTCCACTCCAAGAAGGGGTTGCCACAGGACCCTTGTCATTTTCTTGAGTGCCCTGTGTGATAATTGCTCATTATAATTTCTGATTTATGGTGTTTAAAATTTCTCCAAAATTAGGTACATAAAATGGATTGGCTTGGAAACTCTAAATTTGGGGGATGAGCATGGGTCCCACTGGTCTATCCAACTTTTAGTAGATTTAACAACTTTTAAATTTCAACAGTGTTTATTTTATTTATACAATTTTTAATAACCATACAAACTTTTTAACTCTAAATTAGTATTTTGGATGGTTTAGGGGGAAAAAATTACATCTCCAAAGGCACAGAGCTAAGACTTCAGGTCTAAATAAGATAACATGACCACAAAAAGCTCCTTTAAAAAGGTGAGGCTTATTATGTAAATTTAGACTAGTGTCTTTTCCACTGTATAGGTCTAATGATGCACTTCTCTCTTCCTGGTGGTGCAAAAACACAGACATCCTTACAAATGTGTGTGTGTGTATATATATATATATATATAAAGGTTTTCAAAATAGCCAGCTGGATGACATAAAGATGTATTTCGTTCACTAGGCAGTCTTTCTAACTTACCTTAAATTACTGACTATAAGGCAGAGCCCATTAAAAATAGGGTGAAGAATAGCATTATCTATGCCTGATTCAGCTTGAGCATCTGAGAAAAAGAAGCAAACCTACTTAAACTGAGGACCAAGCATTTATAAACACTTTGTGCAATGGGCTTGTTTTTTCTTCAGGCTGAGACAGTAACAAAACCAAGAGTTTAGCAGATTTGATTTTTTCTATCAATTAGTCATTTAACTTTCTTATTTATCTTTTGTACAAAGTATTTTCAAAAAGACAATAACATTTTTGAAAATATTTTAGAAGCTTCTGCACATCAATAGGTGTCATTGAGGAGCTTAATTTGGGAGTTTTTATTTGAAAATTCACTTAAAATTTTTTTTTAATTTTTAAAATATTTTATTTTAAAGATGTGGGTTGCAATTCAAGATTAGGTATGCAAGTAGACATTGTACAGGTAAAGTTTGGGTCTCCCTTTGGTCTCCACTTTGTCTGGTTTGAGATCAGGTACCCTTATTGATGTTGTGTTTCACCCCCAATCCTGGTAGTATCCTGCTACTGCCAATCCCTTTCTTATAATATTATGGTAAATGTTCAGGGTCCGCTTATGAGTGAGAACATGTGGTACTCTTTTCTTTGTTTCTGTGATAGATCATTAAGTATGATAGACTCTAAATCCATCTAAGTTGCTGTGAAGTCGATATGTTTGTCCTTCTTTATGGCTGTATAATATTCCATTGCATAGATGGGCAGCGCAGTTGGTTCCTTGTTTTTGTTATTGTGAATAGTGCTGCAATAAACATGCGTGTGCAGGTATCTTTTTTGCAGAATGATTTAAGTTCTTCCGGTGTATTCCCAGGAGGATTGCTGGGTCATAAGGAAGGTCAATTTCTAGTTCTTTTAGAAATTGCCACACTGTTTTCCATAGAGGTTGAATTAGTTTGCAGTCCCACCAGCAGTGTAGAAGTGTCCCCTTTTCTCCACATCCTTGCCAGCATTTGTTGTTGTTTGTTTTATTAATGATGGCCATTCTTACTGGGGTTGGATGATGTCTCAATGTGGTTTTGATTTGCATTTCTCTGCTGATTAGTGAGGCTGAGCACTTTTTCATGTGTCTGTTGACTGCCTGTATATCTTATTTGAGAAGTGTCTATTCATTTCTTTTGCCCACTTTTTAATGGGGCTGTTTCCTTTTTTTACTTCCAGCACGTTTGAGTGCCTTGTAGATCCTGGATGGTAGGCCTTTGTCAGATATACAGTTGGCAAACATTTTTCCCCATTCTATGGGCTGTCTACCCACTCTTGATGGTTTCTTTTGCTCTGCAGGAACTTTTCAGTTTAATAATGTCCCACTTATCTATCTTATCTCTTATAACATGGACTGGGGTTTTGATCAGGAATTGGTTGTCTACTCCAATTTCTGTAAGGATTTCTCCTACATTTTCTAATATTCTTATAGTTTGAGGTTTTAAGATTAGGTCTTTGATCGATTTAGAGTTGATTTTTGTGTATTTTGATAGGTAGGGTTCCTGTTTCAATCTTCTGCATGTGGTCAGCCAGTGAAAATTCAGTTTTTAAGATGCAGTGTTGTTCGTTTGGAACATGTTACATAATGGCCATCATAAATTTAAATTATCTTTATAAAATTTTACTATTTTGCTGCAATGAACATGTTAGAAGACGTAATACTTATTCATGCAGAGGTAAGCGTAATGAGAAGGTAGAATACTTAGTGCTTCAGAAATTATGGATCTTATTTTTATGTTGAATCTTGGCTTTGATTATGAGGTCTTTTTATCAAACTTAGCCAAAAAGTTTTTCCAATGTCAGTGTGCAAGAAAAATAAGCAAAAGTGATAGGGCACAAAATACATGTGAATTTCTGAAAGCCAGAATGCACATGCCTAGCAGTGGTTTCCATTAACTGCCAGCTTCTGTCTGACCCAGTAAGATTTCTGAGGCCTCTAACTGGGTCTAATCCAGTTAATTATCAATCCAATCAAATCCTGGAGCCAGTTCATTTTCTGCTGTGATTTCTGGACCCTGTTCAGATTATACATCTGCTCAAATAAATTCAACTCAAAACACAAACTTTTGGAGCTTCAGTATTTGAGAGAGAACTTATCTAAAATTCTTAGTATCTGAAGGAGAGCAAAGAACACAATGGACCTGGTGGGCACCTCCCTTGATCATTCAGTGCTTCTGGGGATTGCCAGAAGATCTAATTTTAAACTTACTTCTGACACCAATATGATTTTCAAAAGCAAAAACAAAAAGAAAAGCACAAACTTTAGACAAATTCAATTTAACTGAGGTTTAATTAAGCAAAGAATGCTTTACAAATTAGATATCCCCTAATGACAGTAGGTTCAGAGCGACTCTGGGGCTGCATTTGGCTATATAACAGTCATGGACAAAAGAGGGAAAATGACATGCAGAAAATAAAAATGAGGTATAAAGGCAGCTAGTTGGATGCTTAGCTATGGTAATTGGTTGAGATTCAGTTATTTATCACAAAAGAAAAATCTCAAGTTAGCTTTTCAGTTTGTTGATGTACTGAGTTACATTACAGTTCACTGTGTATGACCCTTATGCAGGCTTCTGAAGCTCAGTTCTAGTTTGACTTCACAGGATAAAGAGTTTAAATAATTTACTCAAATTAAAATAGTTATTTACTGGCAAAGCTAGAATCAAACCTGTACATTTGGCTTTAGAATCTACACTTTTAGCCACTATATCACATAGCCTTTTTATAACCAAATGGCAATTTTAGACCTGGCTCTTTGTAAAAACTATGATTCCCTCTGTTCTCCACATTCTGTCTTTGTGTTGTAGCATACTGAAGCTACAGAGAATCCTTAGTGTTCAGTAGTACTCTTACTGTGTTTAGAAAACTCATAAGTTCAAAGTGAAATCCCCGTTTCTGACCTCTGGTCGGTTATTTCTTCAATTCCTTATATCCAGATGCCTTCTTTTCTCTTCCTTTGAAAATCCTGATTGGATAGTATAGAACTATTAGAAGTCTTGTTGTTCCTTCTCCCTGAATTCAAATCTCTAGTTGGGCCTCACTGATGTACAATTTTCTTGTTATTGTTATTTTCCAGGAGGCACTATGAACTATGATACTATCTAGTCCCTTAAACCTGTCAGTCCCATAAACAGAAGGCATTCCAGGTTATTATCCTTCACTCAAGCTGGAGGAATTAGAAGACAGACTCCAAGAGGAAACTTGATCAACACATTTCTCCTGTGTCCTCTATGGATGAAGCATACTTGAGTAGCTTGTCTTCCCTGAGGAGTCAGAGAAGGAGAGTGGAGGTGAAAGTGTGACCACTGCACAGTCATTTAATTTCTGCTGCTCTGTAAGGCCTGAAAATCCTCCACAACTTTTCTATAATTTTACAGATATGATTGGATTAAACTCAGCTTACCTCTCACCTATTTAGTATTGCACTACCCCAACCTTACAGCTATAGACTAATGCCTCTTCCCAATTCCCACCTTCTTATAATAATCAATGCTTTATTTGCATTCCCACATTAATTTACTTATTCTCTTTACACAACTTTCCCTCTGTCTTTTGAAACTTATAACAGTGTATAGCAACACCTAATATGTATTGAGTTTCTACTGTGTGCTCATAAATGAATGTTAGCAAGTTTAATAACCTGCTCACATTTACACAGCTTCTAAGTGATAGAATCTGGATATGGGGAGACTGTAGAAGTCAGAACCCATGGCTAATTACTCTTGTGATACTGTCATCAACAGACCCTATGATTTGCAAGTTCGCTATATTCTTATTATCTTCTTAGAATATTTTCTATAGTTTCTGCATTTCACTGAACTTAATTATGAAGACCGTATTTTAGCTGCAGTCCTCTAAGGCTGCTCATTTTTCTTCCTAATTTAGAGTTTGGTTTCATGTTCTTCTTGATTCCCAGAAATGTTTCCAGGAATTATTGCCTGACCATCTTTTTAAAATGTCAACTTCTTTTCTATTTAACTGCACTATGATTTTATTGATCAACATCTTTAGCAGTTTTCATGATTGACTGATAGCGTTGGCATATCGTCCCAAATTCTTCTCTTCAAGATCTGTTTTTACATTCTTTAAATCTCTCTGAGGAGCCTCTCAACATTGCCACCATTGTCCAGTTTTCACAGGCAAAAGATTTCTGGTAGTCAGTGGAGTGAAGTACTCATAAAACCTCTCTTCAGATGACTGTGTAAAGTCCAGACACAGTATAAAAAACTACAGTTTGAAGACACTCGAAAGTATCCAGCAGGAGACAGAAGCCAGAATAGAATTTATTATTTCAAAATTAAACTGGAAATGGTGATGGTTGCAAGTTTGTGGCTTTGTTACTGTAGATACTTCCATGACTGTGGCAGCAGAAAATCACAGACTTATAAGCTCAAGGTGTCAAAAAAACAGAATTTAGGCCAGAAAGAGAACTTGTCCTAAAATATGACTACATACTATGTGCAAATTCCTGACTGATTATGCATACTATTGGGTGACTCAGGAATGAATCTCAAGGAAAGTGCAAGCACAGACAAGAAAGAATCTATCTTTACAGAGCTGCACTGGGTGAAAGCTGTGAATCTGCTATTTTTTTTAAATGAATGCATTCTCCAAATATGTAGTTCACCTGTGAAACTATAAAGGTTTACTGACTTGAGGGATCAGAGGACAGAGAATGAAACAATCAGAATCTGAAAATTAGTGGAGAAATGTTCAGAATCAGGGAACTGAGAGAGGGTAAACTTAGCTTGAGTGGAAGCACCGTCCAAATCTTTGCTATGGTTTAGCAAATTATGAACATAAAGGGAAAACCTCAAAGAAACCAGGCTGGAAAAGAAGCCATTTGAAGCTATAAGGAGTGTATAGAGATTTTGGCTGCTGTATACCATGTAAGAGTAAATATTGCGGTTTGAGTTCAAGAAAGTTAATTTCCTAATGAAATAAAAATAATAATTATCAAAACAAGAAGACAGAATACAAAGTAGCTATATGATAGTATCTGACATGTCCTGTTTAAAAACCAAAACAAACAAAGTTACTAAGCCATACATAGCAACAGTAGAGTGTGAGACATATGAAAGAAAAATGGCAGTCAATAGAAAGTGACACTTAGCATGTCCTGATGTTATAGATAGCAAACAAAAGTTTCATAGTATATATTATACATACATTCAAAATTAAAGGAAAAATGATCACATAATTATAAGAAAAAATGACTTGAATTAATGAGAAAAATCTCAACCTCGAAACCAAACCTATATAAAGAAATAAAAATTTTACAGCTGAAAAGCACAAAAACAGAACGAAACATTTACTAGATAAACTTAGTAGAAGAAAATTTAGTACACTTAAATGTAAGTGAACACAAATTATTCAAACCAAAGAACAGAGAGAAAAAAAATTTCGAGAAGTTGAGTGTGCCCCAGCATATAGCCATGAAATCAATGCCCATGCTACATTTGAAAGGAGAATTAGGTGAAAGAAAGGCACCTGAAAGTGAAATAATGGACAATGTGCTGAGTTCCCCATTTCTGACAGATGGGGAATGGTACAGCTGTTCTAAGTTGCTGGCTGCTGCCTGTATACACACAAACATATTGCTCAACAAGTCTCAGCCTACTTATGTTAGAAGCAGTTTGGACAAGTTTATGTCGTTCAGTAGCTTGAGAAAGCAAGATATTTTATGTGCAAAGATTTGGGAAGTAAATAATAGAGTTACTATTACTTAGCACTATACAGTTGAGTTTTTGTTGTAGATTATGTTATTGACCCAATCTCTCACAGTTCCCTATATCCATGGCCTTTGCTTTTTAACTTTGCAGTACATTTATACCAAAAAAAAATGTGTTGGGGGGATACATCTTTACCTCTAGTCTTGGCATGAGATTTGTTTTGGTCAAGTATAAGTTACAGAAGTGAAGAAAGCAAAGTTGGGAAAAAATGTTTGCACATGAAACTTGCCTGTTCTTGTGCTTCTGCCAATTCCTTGGAAAGGACACGCCTGAGATGGTTGACTAGTAGTGGGAGAAGGATGAAGGATACGTGAGCATAACTGTCTCATTTAAGTTGTGCCAGTCAACCCAAATCTAGAGAAGACCCCATTTCAACCTTCAGTTATACATATGATTCCACTCAAGATTAACAAAGTCACCCAGTTTAGCCCAGGTCAGGCAGCAGGCGGCCATTCCACAGACCTATAAAGTGTAACTGTTTTGTTTTGTTTTGTTTTGAGACAGGGTCTTACTTTTTAGCCCAGGCTGGAGTGCAGTGATGCAATCATAGCTCATTGCGGCCTCGACCTCCTGGGCTCAAATAATCCTTCTGTCTCAGTCTGGCACCTGGCTAAATTTTTTATTTTTTGTAGGTACGAGGTCTCTTTATGTTGCCCATGCCAGTCCCAAATTCCTAGGCTCAAGGGATCCTCCCGACTCAGACTCCCAAAATGCTAGGATTATGTGTGGGTCACTGTCCTGAGATGTAAATTTCTTTTTTTTTTCCTTCTTCCCCAAAAGAATCTTCCTTCTTCCTTCTTCTCTCGCTCTCTTTCTTTCGCCCTCCCTTCTCTTCCCCCCCTTCCTTCCCTTTTTTCTTTCCCTCTTTATTAAATTGACAGATAAGATTGTGTGCATTTATTATGTACAGCATTATGTTTAGAAGTATATATACATTGCAAAATGACTAAATCCAGCTAATGAACATGTGCATTACTTCACACACTTGTCATTTTTAGGGTGAGAACCCTTTATATCCACTCCTTTAGCAGTGTTCAAGAAAACAATATATTGTTAACTATATTCATTATGTTGTATAATTGATCTCTTGAATTTATTCTTTCTAACTGAAATTTTGCATTTTTTATCAACATCTCCTCTAGCCTCTCCTTCCCTCAAACACAGTAGCCTTTGTTAACAATCATTTTACTCTCTATGTCCGCAAATTCAAGTTGTTTAGATTCTTGTTGTTTTACAATACTGAGTTTTAAGGTAGTTGGTGCCACACAAATAGCTAATTGGCAGAGCACTTAAGATATGCCAGGCAGGCCAGACTCAGTGGTTCTGTTTGTCATTCCAGCACTTTGGGAGTCCGAGTTGAGTGGATTGCGTGAGCCTGCAGGTTCGAGACCAGCTTAGGCAAGTTGGCGAGATCTAGTCTCTATAATAAAATTTTAAAAAATAATAAAATAAATTAAAAAATTAACTGGGCATGGCAGTACAAACTTGTAGTTTCGACTACCTGAAAGGCTAAGAGGAAAGGGTCACCAAAGCTCAGCAGGTCAACGCTGGGGTGACCATGAGCATGCCACTGCACCTCCAGCCTAAGCAATGGAGTGAGATTCCAACTCAAAAAAAAAAAAAAAGCCAGGCAGTGTGTTAGATGCTATTGCTATTATCTTGCTTAACATTTCTGAGTGTTTTGACATCCTGATGAAGTAGGTGCTATAATGTTTTTAAAAAATTTTAACAGTATATTTTCTGATGAAAGAAATGAACCTCAAATGCCTTTTCACTTTTCAAAAGCACATGGCTATTATGAAGTGAAGCCAGGATTAAAATTTAGACAGCCTGTATCAGATATTCTATGCACGTAAGAATTTGTGTCAAAGGGGTCTTGTCTGTTGGAGATTTTTCTATCTCTGAATTGTCAAGATTGCATGCTGAGAAAAAGAACCAAAAATAAACCATGCTGTAGAAATATAGACCTTTGCAAAATATGTTATTACAAGAAATTTCTTTTTAATCTTTTTCTCTTCCTACACCATTGGCATATACAAAACACCTTAATACAAATGCTTAAAGCAATGAAATACCAACTTCTGTGTTTGCTTACCTTCAGAGTGAAAGTATGCCAGAAAAAACATATGCCTGCTGGTGTGGATGGATATTAGTTCCTGGACCTTCAGGAGGCCGCCTACTAATTTATTTTTATCACAGGCAGTTTGAATGATATCTGGCCCACCCTCCTTTTTTAATCATTTAGCACCACTTACAAAAAGTGGGAGAAAAAAGCAAAACTCCCACTCCTTAAATTTCAGACATGTGGTGGACAGTTATTAAGGGGCTGGGAGGCAGGGAACTTGAACGCTTGTCTAGTTCCTACCACAATGTGACTATAAGTTGTCAGGCTTGCCTTTGCCTGACATCTAGGAGCCTTGATTTTCTTTTCTGTCAAATGGAGTCACTACCAACTTGAGGTGTCTGTACAATCCATGCATTTATTTGTTTTTTTAAAATTAAATGATTGTATCCTAGCTATATGTCAGGTACCATACCACCATAGATAATAAAAAAAGAAGCAATCCGGACAACCCCCTTGGGTCCCCTCCTACTGTGGTAGCTTTTCTGTCTCCTCAATAAATCTTGCTTTAAAAAAAAAGCCAAATCATTGCACGGATTCTTAGTCTAGGAAACAAGGATGAAGCTAATGAGTAAATAATTCCTGAAAATTATAATAGGCATATATTTACCAAAAATTGTCAAGAAAGTCATTGAAGTTACAATTAAAATTTTACTTTATTTTAAATACAACCTGTATTCTGAGAGACTAGAACTAAAATTTTTCACCAAAACAAACATCATCTTTGACCAAGCTTTTATCACAATCTACTATTTTCATTCTTTTTTTTTT
>CAUYQG010058364.1:0-63549 GCA_963574415.1 Tarsius wallacei
TACCACAGAGAGACCTCGTCTCTTAAAAAAAAAAAAAAAATTAGCTGGGCACTGGGACTCACGCCTGTAATCAGCTACTCAGGAGGCCAAAGTAAGAGGATCCCTTGAGCTCAAGGAGTGGAAGACCAGCCTGGGCAACATACTGAGTTGTCATCTCTACAGAAAAATTTTAAAAATCAGCGGGGTGTGGTGGCGTGCGCCTGTAGTTCCAGCTAATTTTTTTTTTTTTTTTAAGAGACGAGGTCTCTCTGTGGTACCTAGGTTGGTCTTGAACTCCTAGGCTCAAGCAATCTTCCCACCTTGGCTTCCTAAAGTGTTGGGACTACAGGCATGAGCCACTCACTGTGCCCGACCCTAAAATGTTTTGAGGAAGAATTTGATAGTTAACCATTTTGAAGGAAAGCATTAAGTGGTCATTTTAGGGCAACCATCAGAACTTTGCTGATCTTGCTCAATGTTACTCTGAGGTTTGGTTGGGTTTTTATTTTCCATTACATGCTGGGGTGAGGGTGTGGCAGATATCATGATCTTTGCACAGCCTAAGGCCTCCACAGGTCCAAATTCAGCTGTGGCAGGGAGCTTTCTGGATCATCCCTTCCCCTGGCTCAGGCCCAGCAGTGCTCAGACACAATAGTCCATTGTGCATGGAAAACTCCAGAATGTCACCAGCTGGGGAAGGAAGAGCTTTGTTGTCAACCGAACAGACCCCTGAATTCCAGGGGCAGAGACATGCTTGGCTGGCTCGCGGCTATGCTCCAGTCCTTAGAGCTGTGCCTGGCAAGAGGCGCCTAGAACATACTTAGGATGAATTGGTGACCTTCTCCTTGGTTGGGTACCTTGCCCAGAAAGTCCCACAGCCCTGAAGAAACTGGATGGAAGGAGGCCAGAGGTGTCCCCAGGCTCAGGCCTAAAGGTTGCAAATAGCTTTCAGGTCCACAGCTCCTCCTCTGTTACCCTGGTTGGATGGTGGGCTACAGAGAGCCAGGGAGCTCAGTCAGGCCCTGATTGGCCTGGGCTCCTGGAGATGGTCCCAGGTGAGGGTGCGGAGTAGAGGCAACCTGGAAGCTCACAGCTTCTTCCTGAGCTCAGGCTCCCCGGGGTGTCCTCTTCTGGTCGAAGGCAAGAATCTTCAGATGCATGGACATTCGCACAGTCACACGTCTGTAGGCAAAGCACGGCCTAGTCCTGATGACGGAGAGGCTACGTTTCTCATAGAAGATTTATTTATTTGTCTACAGCGTATCCCTCCCTCACTCCTAATACATATCTTTGACTGGGTGACGCTGTTTACCATGAAGTCACATGTGGGACACAACCTATCAGTCTCCAGCTCCGTGTCTCCCAAGCGTGGTATTTCTGAGGTCATCTCTGCCTGCCATGTCTGGGCCCTTCATCTCACCGTGGAGGCCTGCTCCTTCCCCAGAGGTCCTGCCTGGATTCAATGCACAGCCACCAGCTGTGCCAGACATGAAGCGTCACCAGCTCCCTCCATCTCCCACCCCTCACACCAGTCAGGCCAAGGCCTCTGCATTTGTGTCCTTCCATGGCCTCCCCTCCGGCCGTCCCGTCTCCAGCATCTTCTCGCTTCCCTCAGTGCTTCCTCGACTTGCTGCAAATCTGATCATATATGTTCCCCACCTAAAGCCATCAGGGACTCCCCACAACTGATCATTGCTTACTTCTTGAGTTGTGCCTGCATGGTCCTCCT
Source organism: Tarsius wallacei (assembly GCA_963574415.1). Classification (NCBI taxonomy): domain Eukaryota; kingdom Metazoa; phylum Chordata; class Mammalia; order Primates; family Tarsiidae; genus Tarsius; species Tarsius wallacei. The sequence continues at coordinate 1,709 of CAUYQG010058364.1, forward strand.
CATCTAGCTCTGGTCTACTTTTTTTCTTTGATTTTTAGTTCCAGAATCCTACACACTTATTGCAGAAAATTTGAGCACCACAGAAGCACACCATATAAATGTTGGGTGCCGTCTACTTCAACATGGATCTTGCCTTCTGTCTCCTTCCCCTTCTCCTGAATATCACAGTTTGGTACGTATCTCTCCAGACCTTTTACGATGCATATGTAACTATGTATGTGTGCACACAGGCACTATCTATAGCTTTTCCCACAAAAATTGTGTTATACTGACTATCTTGTTGTGTACCGTGACTTTACACTATTTCCTTAATACCATATCACAGGAGACTTTCCGTCAGTACATACTGTATACAATATAAAGTATATATGATATACAGTATATACTATAAATCATAGCTCTCCTTTTTTGGTTTTTAAAGTGTTGGAGGTCTTCAAATTATGGCAAGAGGTCAAGGCTTATAAAAAGGAAATCCAAGATATGAGATCCCAGTCATGAGATACTGTCTGATGACCATCCTTTTGCTCTTGGAAAAAACACTAGAAAATGAAATCAGAGTGGGTAGAATCAAGGTGGCCACTGATTTGGCTGTCCCTCAATTTACTGTCAATCTTGGTTTTCAGGTCCCAACTCATGATACAGTGTTTTTGTTTTTACAGGATATAACTCAACCAAAATAGTTTGGACCCTCCACTCGCACTTGCTTATGGAAGTCCATGTGTAGTTTTTAGATCCATGGAGGCTCCAGGGATGGTGGGTCTGTGCGTGTGGGCACGACAGCTTCTTGCTGTAAGTTGTTTCATCTGGTGGTTACACAACATCTGCATGACCAACAGCTTGTTGTTCCTTTCTGTGATTGTTTGTGTTAAATGAAACAAAGCAGGAGCATTCTGGAACATTTATTTAAAGAGCAAAATATTTTTGTTGAAGCATCAAAGTTCTCTGGTGGAACCAAATTCTACAGAATCAAAGAGAGTCTGGCTTATGCCCATGGATGCTAAGTAGGTTGTTGAAAGGCCACTCCATTCTTTTTGATATATATATACAGAGTTCCGTAGCACGGATGTCCTCTGATGTATTCAGCTGGTGTTATCAGTATGTATGTAGTCATGAAGACTCATGTCCATATCTCTTTGTTCACACCTCCAAGGGTTGCCAGGATGAAGATGGTTGGGCTTGGTGGCTCACGTCTATAATCCCAGTACTTTGGGAGCCTGAGGTAGAAGGATCATTTGAGCCTGGGAGTTTGAGACCAGCCTGGGCAACATAGTGAGACCCCTGTCTTTACAAAAAAAAAAAAAAAAAATCAAAAAATTAGCTGGGCATAGTGGCTTGTGCCTGTAGTCCAGGTACTTGGGAGGTTGAGATAGAAGGATCGCCTGAACCCAGGAGGTTGAGGCTGTGGTGAGCTGTGATTGTGCCACTGCACTCCAGCCTGGGACAGAGTAAAACTCCCACTCAAAACAACAAAAAAAGATGATGCAGACTTAAAACTGTGGTTGGGCTTGGGTCTACCAATCGCCTTCCAGATGTCTGTACCAACCGATACTCCCAGCAGGAGTGTATACGTCCCACAACTTTGGTCACACTGGATACAATACATCTTTCACATATTTGCTAATCCAGCAGGCAGGAAAGCAGCACAAACTCTAGATTCATACCTGAGTTCATATCCTGCCTGTAACTTTTACTAGCTCTGTGTCCTTTGACAAGTAAGTCTCTTAGTTTCCTCACCTGTGAAATGGGGTTAAAAAGAGTATCTACCGCAGGCAGGTATTAGGGGACGAAGTGACCCTTTGTGTAACGTGCTAATACTGTGCCTAACACATAGTAAGTGCTCCAGAAATATTAGCAATCATTCTTACTTTACTTACATTCAGACCAAGTTGGTATTAGCACTGACTTGCGCTGCTTGAGTTCAGAGCGGAGCACACAGTTGCAGCCACAAACCCACAAAGGCTCAAAAAGAATTTTCCCTCGTTTAAAGCCAAGCTCTGAGTCTCGGGGAGCGTAGGATGGGAGGTTTATGTCACTGGGTGAGCCTGGGATGGGGCCACTGGGGTGCTGGCCATTTCAGATTCTGAAGAATGAAGGGCTTAAATTCAGAGTAAGCAATCCTTACCGCAGACTTAAATGAAAAGCTTGTTTTAACAAGTCTCTAAGGCTCAGACAGGAAGTTTCAAGGATCCTTCGAGCCCTTTCACATCTCCCACAGGACCCCTTTCAGACAAAGTATTTCAGGGCATTCACAGTTCATGCCTTGTTTGGATGACGTTAACATTTTCCCCAAGATATGCCAATTAAAATAAGAAACGCCAGAGATAATACAGGTCACGTGTATCCATCTTTCGATTTGCGTTGGGTAAGCACATTGTGAAGGTGTGACAACTGTACTCATAGCTCAGAGCTACTGGTACCACATGGGGAGAGCCCAGCCCTAAACAGGCTGTGGGCTGAGGTCAGGTTCAGGGGGAGGAGGGTTCGTGTGGCATGAAAACAGGCCTGGGACAGACTGGAGGCAGAAATGACATCAGGATCAGGAGATGCCAAGTCTGAGCAGAGAAGAGAGTAAGACTGTGAATCTGGGGTAGGGCCTGGGCTGGTGTCCCTAACCCCACCCTGGCCCTCCCTACACTCCAGGACCAGCCCTCAGTGAGGAAGAGCTCCGGGCATCTCAGTCGTGCCCACAGCCGAAGGCCAGAGCCTGTCCTGCCTTGCTCTTTACCTCCCTCTCTGTCCCTGCGCCTTCCTGGCTCCTGACCTTTTGACTTCATCTCCCAGTCCTAAACCACAAACTGTTTCCGTATCCTAAGGCCCCCTTTACTCCTGGCAGCGCCAAGACTCAGACCTGCAGTGTGGAGTCAGCCCAGCCAACATGCCGATGCCCCTGCCAGGCCTCTTCCACCCAGGAAGAGAGGTGGGATGCAGTCTATAATCAGAGAGGGAAAGGAACCAAGGCGGGTAAAAACAACAGCAGCAATCATCAAAAAGTAATTCACTTGCTGTTTTTAAGTACTAGGTACCTTGCTAAGCTTGCCAGTCACTGTGTATACAGCATCTTATTTAATCCTTGCAGCCCACCTGAAAGGTAGGTAGGTATATACTTTTAATCCTTAGAAACACACTTATTTGGCCAAATTAGTTTCAATGGCTGAGTCAGTGGCTGAGTCGGGTTTAGACCTCAGTCTCACTCCAGAGGTCACACTCGTTGCCACCCTGAACCCAGGCCAAGAGGGACTGGAAGGGCACACTGTGGCCCAGGAACCCAGCCCCAGCCCTCTGACTTCTGCTATCCTTAAGGGCATGTTCTCCCTACTTTGAGCTCTGCATATTACTGCCACACTCAGAGGACATCAGACAGGGTTCACAACACTGTGAAAGTTGGTGCTGTCCCGATAATCATTTTTTTTGCTCTGTTTTTGAGTCGAGCCTCTGTTACACAGGCCGGAGTGCAGTGGCATGATCACGGTTCACCGTAGCTTCGACCTTCTGGGCTCAGGGGATCCTTCTGCCTCAGCCTCCAGAGTAGCTGGGCCTACAGACATGTACCACCATGCCTGGCTAATTTTTGTACTTTTTGTAGAGAGATCTTGCTATGTTGCCCAAGCTGGTCTTGAACTCCTGAGCTCCAGTAATCCTCCCACCTCCGCCTCCCAAAGTGCTGGGATTACAAGTGCGAGCCACTGTGCCTGGCCCCTGGGAACTGGTTGTGATGAAGGACAGGTGCAGTGAGGCTCAGGCTCCTTGAGTTGGAGAGACACTGTCAGCTGCTTAAGAGGGGGCAACCCAGCCACACTAAATACATAGGCAGTGAGACACATGAAGGCACACAGACGCCCCCCACCGGTGTGCGTGTCCCCACTCATCACCTTGTTTCTCGCAAAAGCCTTTGGAAATAGCTATCATGCTCTCTGTTGCAGATGAGGAAACAGGCTCGGAGAAGTCAAGTGATCCCACGGGAACCACAATTCCAATACAGATTTGTCTGACTCCAAGTTCATGATCTTTCCACTCCCTCTGACTGTTTTTCTCTGCAGCCTCTCACCTACTCCCATATTTTGCTCCTTGTTCAGCAAGAGCATAACTGATCCCACTGGGCCATCTCCTCCAAGGCAGTGTTCTTGCTTTGAGGCACAGACTCACCGGCTTCCCTCTGGGTGGGCAGTGCCCGGAATCCTGCATAGAGACCCCGGCAAGCACTGTTTGGTCCCATTGTTTGCTTCTGCCCTTTCCCAGAATTCCCTCTTACCACTCACAATCCTGATGGCTTCTACCTCTGAAGGTAACTGAGTGTCCTGGTGATGAGCCCGCAGGAAATGAGCCATTTTATGAGGTGATAACGGGGCTATAGGCATCTTTAAACTCAATTGTAGCCTCCCATCATTTCAACAGGTTCTGGGCTTCTCAGGGCATAAAGAATGGACAGCTTGTATTTGGGGGCACCTTACAGTTTGCCCATGAGCTCATGTGGTCTGTACTGCTGCCCTCTGAGGGAGGCAGGCAGACATCCCCATTTCTCAGATGAGGTCACTGAGACTCACTTCTACTCTGGGAGCAGACTAACTGCTCTTGTCCAGGTGACCAATGACCTCTCTGTGCCCAAACCAATGGCCACTGCTCAGCTTTCAGCTCCTGTGAGCCCTCAGCAGCTCTGGACGCTGCTGATCACTCCTTCCCTTGAAGGACTTCCTGTTTGGTTCACCTCATTGGCCATTTCCTCTCAGCCTCCTTTGCGGAATCCTCTTCACTTTCCTCTAAGCCTTGATGTGCCCTGAGGCTCCAGGCTTTGTCCCTCTTTTCTCTCCATACTTCCTTGATGATTTCATTTTAGTCCCATGCCTTCAAAAACCTACCATACATAAACTGATGCCTGCTAAGTTACTTTGTTTGTTTGTTTGTTTTGGTTTTTTTTTTGAGTCAGAGTCTTACCCTGTTGCCCAGGCTGGAGTTACAGTGGCAAAATCTTGGCTCCACACCCTCAGCTCAGGCAATCCTCCAGCCTCAGTCTGTGGAGTAGCTGGGACTACAGGTGTGCGCCGCCATACTTGGTTAGTTTTTTATTTTTTTATACAGGGTCTCACTATGTTGCCCAGGCTGGTCTTAAACTCCTGAGTTCAAATGATCCTCCTGCCTCAGACTCCCAAGATGCTGGGGTTATTACAGGCATGAACCACTGTGCCTGGCTGACTCCTAAGTTTAATCTTCTATCTCAACCTGGTTCCTGAACTCTAGACTTATATATCCAAATCCCACATTTTAATCTGGATGTCTAATTGGTATCTCAAATTCAACCATATACCTGGAACAAAACTCCTGATCTTCCTCTCCTCAAACTTGGCTTCCTTCATTCTCTCTACCCCATTAGATGGCAAGGCCACACCTCTAGTTGCTCATTCTGGATGCCTTTTCCTCTTCTACCCACCACCGACCTATCAGCTGTCAATCCCACTTCCAAAATATCTTCATGACCCACCCACTCTCCATCATCTGCCCTGCTGCCATCCTGGTCCAGGCCACCATCATCCCTCACCTGGATTATCAGTTGCTTCCTACCAGGTCTCTCCACCTTCGCTCCCCAGACTTCTTCACGTGGAAGCCATATCATGCCCTTTTGCAGGACCAAGTCCTCCAGTGGTTTAGTGTCTCACAGCAGATGGGGCCCTTGCCCTAGTCGCCAAGGCTCTTCCTGATCTGCCTGTCTTCCCCGTGGCCTCACTAACCTCATCTCTCATGACTCTTTCCCTCCCTCACTTTGTTTCAGCATCCTGGACTTCTTAATCTTCTTCCAATACGCCAGGCACACTTTGCACATGCTGTTCCCTGTGCCTGGAATGCTCTTTCCAGACACCAGAGCACTCTCTCCTTTGCCTCCGCCAGGTTTTTGCTCAAGTGTTACCTTCCCCATGAGGCCTTTGATGACCGTGGCAGTTCCCTGCCCCTTCTTGACTCAGCACCCCCATCCCTTTATCCAAGTGTCTTTTCTCGCAAACATTTGCCACTGTCTCTCTGATTTACTGTGCACTTTGCTTATTTACTTTTTCTCTCTCCCTGATAGCATGAGAGCTCCAAGAGGGGGAGAGTTTTTGTCTGATTTGCTCACTGCTGCACCATCAGTGTTTAGTCCGTGTTGGGGACACACTCAATCAGTACTGCTGGACAAATAAGAGGCTGTGATGAGGAGGGGGCTGGTGTCCTCAGAGCCCCAACCCTAGGATGGGGCCATAGCAGTGTGAAGTGATACAAAGCAGCCTGGGTGGCACCAGGCAGGCCCTGGGAGAGCAGGCGAGAGTGCCAGTATAGACCTGGACCGGCATTGCTGGGTAGGAGGAGGCGTGAGGACAGCACACAGCGGCCACTTAGGAACCATGCTCAGAGCTCATGGGTTCTGAGTCTGCCTCAGGTGGCACCCGGCCCCTTGGCTGGCCGCTCATAAGCCCTTATTCCTTGCCTCGTGCCCGGGAAGCAGCTGCCATCACAGGCCGCTGTCTGATCAACTATTTCACAGCTGGAGAAGGTATCTGAAGCCCATTAACAGATCCACAAGAAGATGATGCGTTTGCACAGAGCATTTCAAATTCAATTTCTTTTTATTTCTTTTCAAACACAGCCTGTAATTCCGATGGGAAAATTGCATAATACCCGTAGATAACAATTTTCCCCTGAGATGGTTTTGTGGAAGCAGCTTGGCATTTTTGAAGCCAGAGAGGAGGGCCCCTCAGAGCCGCCCTGGGGCCCGCCCCACTGCCCCTCCTCCCACGGCTGTCTCTGGTGGGCAGGAGCTCTGAGGACTCGAATCTCCCTGTGTCCTTCCGTGCGCCTGCACTGGCCACTGGCATCCTTAAGTGACCAATGTCCTGGGCTTAACCTCATTTTTAGGACTTTTACCTTAATCGTTGTAATGCTCATGAGTGGCACTTCTGCCACTCCTTTCGGTCACACAGGTGGGCAAAGGGAGTGGAAGAGCCTGGAGGGGCATGTCTGTCTCTCTGTCCCATCAGTCCCCATGACCGGCTCTCCACAGCCCACCTCCCCACAGTCTAACTGACTTCAACAAAACCTCAGTGCCAAGGCCAGAGCAGAGAAGGAAAAAGGGGGCCAGACCAGGAGATGTTCTAACATCAGGCAGGTGATGCCAAATCCAAACAGCAGAGAACACACTAAGCAGGACTGTCTGCACCAGACAGATAATATCCACCATTATCTGAGGATGATGGGGAAAAGTAGACCCGGCAGGACCCGCGGATGGATCAGATGTTGGGTGTAAAGCATCCCGTAAGGCGGGCTCCCTTAGAAGGCCCTGCCCCTGCCCCATGGGCGCACCTCTGGTGGTCTTCAAGGCACAGCGTTTGACACTCCTCAGCTCTGCTTCCCATCCCCACCTTCCACCCGAAGGGCAGGCCTGTCTCCAAAACCAGCGTTAAAGCAGGGCTGGACCCTGTCCTTTCTGCTCCCCCAGCACCAGCCTGGCTTGCAAGAGATATGCAGGGAATGTTTAAGGGATGAATAATGAATTAGTTAATTAAACAATTAGTTAGTGACAAGCTGGAGGAAGCCTCTGGCCTTGGCTGCCCTCCCAGGGGACTCGGGGGCTCTAGTTCTGAGTGTGATGGGACTGGGATGTGGCTGGAGGGTTTTTGAGCCGAAGAGTAATGTGACATGAGTTCTCTCTTGAGAGGGCTCTGCTGGCTGCCATCGGCGAGTGAACGAGAGTGGGGAGTGGGGCAAGGCAGGGAGTGGGGACCCCAGGCAGGAGACATTTGCAGTGTTTGGTGACACCGGGCCAGGGAAGAGCAATGGAGGGGGTGGAAAGCATGAGATGCAAGACACACACACACACACACACACACACACACACACACGTTTGATTCAGTGTCTCACTCTGTTACCTGGGCTGGAGGGCATTAGCACAATCATGGCTCACTGCAGCCTTCTGGGCTCAGGTAATCCTCCTGCCTCAGTCTCCCAAGTGGTTCGGACTACATGTGCACACAATCACGCATGGCTAATTTTTCTTCCTCCCTCCCTCCCTCTCTTTCTTTTTTCTTTCTTTTTTTTTTTTTTGAGACAAATTCTTGCTATGTTGCCCAGGCTGGTCTCAAACTCTGAGGCTCAAGCAACCCTCTATCCTTGGCCTCCCAAAGTGCTAGGATTACCACATGAGTCACCGTGCCCAGGGTGAGACATGTTGTAAAGGTAGATTCAGCAGGATCTGCTGATGGATTGGTGGTGGGATGTAAAACAAAGAGGGGTCAAGGACGGCTTCAAGGGGAGGTGTCGTGTAGGCAGGTAGATCTAAGTTCAGGCTGGAGATATAAACTTGAAAGTCATCAGCATACAGGATAGATCACCCGGAGCATGAGTAGAGACGGAGAAGGGGAGGTGAGAGAGCCAGAGAGCCTCAGGTGGAAAGGCCAGAGGGACAGGAGGACCCCAGGGTCTCTTCATAGCCTCCACTGGCCCCACTGCTGCCCCAGCAGTCGCCTGTTACTTGCTCTCTGCTGCCACCGCTGCCCCACTTGTCACTGCCGAAAGCACAATAGAAGCAGGTTCAGGAAGGATAAGGTGAGCCAGCGGGACCAGCAAGCCCAGGCAGCTCTTTTTGGGGAGTTTGCTGTGAAGTGGAGTCAAGAAAAATGGCAGCAGCAGGGACGACATGTGATTATTTTGTAAAAGATGAGTGATATGAGGTCAAAGGGTATCATCCCATAGAGAAGAGAGGCTGATGCTGCAGGAGAGAGAGAGAGAGAGAGAGAGAGAGAGAGAGAGAGAGAGAGAGAGAGAGAGAGCGAGAGCGAGAGCGAGAGCGAGAGAGAGAGCGAGCACACTTGCATGAGTGGAGTCCTTGGAAAGATGAGAAGAGGTAAGACCAAGGTCCATGAGGGAGGGGTGATCTTCCAGCACTGCGGGAGTGTGTGAGAAGGAAGGCAGGGAGGTGGGGGAAGGGCACAGGATGGGGCAGTGGATGCTCTGGTTACCTGTTAGGGGCATGAGCGAGCGTGAGTTGGGTTGTGGGGACTGATTTGAGGACACATTCATCCAACTATGATCAATGGAGCCCCTAGTCCATGCCAGGCTCCGCCCCAGATGCCAGAGATAGAGTCCTAACAACAGACACGCCCATCCCTGTCCCCAGGGAGCTTTCAGTTCAAAGTGGGAGGCAGATATTGACAAGTGAACAGCTATACAGTGTGTCAGAAGAGGACAACTGGTTCTCTGAGGAAATAAAGTAGGGAGGGGTGAGAGAGAGGGCCAGGAGGAGTGAGGGAGTGATGCTGCAATTTTATTTTTGAGTCAGTCTCACTCTGTTCCCCAGGTTGGAGTGCAGTGGCACACTCATGGCCACCGCAGCCTTGGCCCGCTGGGCTCAGGCAATCCTTCTGCCTCAGCCTTCTAAGTAGTTGGAACTACAGGTGTGCACCACCATGCCTAGCTAATTTTTTTTTTTTATTATTGTAGAGACAAGGTCTTGCCAAGTTGCCCAGGTTGGTCTCAAACTCTTGGGCTCAGGCAATCCTCTCGCCTCCGCCTCCCAAAGTGCTGGGATTATAGCTGTTGCAATTTTAGATAAAGAGTGGTGGAGGAGGCCTTCCTTGATTAAGGGCCTCAAGGATTTTAAGGTACAGGTGCTATGCATATGAAAAGGGCCAAGGAGGAACTCTTACCAAAATGAAAATATACCTTACATGTGACAATGAAGTCTTTAGAATTTTGAAAAATAACAACCATGTTTTAGGAAGTAAGAGAGAGAAAAAGGTGGCGGGGGGAGGAGGGGAGAAGCAAAAATAATGACCTATAATCCTGCCATCCTTACCCAGCAACTATCATCAATTGCAATATTCATTTGCTTTGTCACACAGTTGAGATCATAATTCACACAGACACAGGCATGCATGTATATATATTTATGTCTTTTTTTTTTACACTGCTATATGGTTTTTGGGTTCATCACCAAGACAGCCATGTCACAAATAAGAGTAAGATACATTAAATTTTAAAAGCAAGGTACAGAGCAGTCTGTTCAGTAATCTGTTTCTATAATACTCTGTCCACCATTGTGCAAATAAATGGCAAGGATAAAGAAAATTGTGTGTATGTATATTTCTATTGTACAAAGTATCTCTGGAAGAATTTATATGAACTTACCAAGATGGGTTGCCTCAGGGAAAGGGAACTGGGTAACTAGGAGCGAGGAAAAGGGTAAGACTTTTCACTGCACACCCTTATCTATCTTCTGAATTTCAGACCATGTGAATATATTGCCATTAAAGAAAGATGCAAATAAAAAAGAAAAGGCCCCATCCAAGGCTGTTGCTTGTGATTTTTTTCAACTGGATGGTGATGAAGTCTTTTGAGTTGGGTGTTGTGTGAGGCTGCCTCTGCTATGGAGGGGAGTGGGGCAGACGTCTAGAGCTGCTGGGCTCCAAGCCAAGGCAGCAGTCGGGGGGTGGGCAGAGGGACTAAGAGCCACAGTAAGGGCGGACTTCACAAGACAGTTGACGGTTTCTTTATTTGGTGATTTTTTTTTTTGAGTTGGGGGTCTCACTCTGTCAACCATGCTGAAGTGTAGTGGCATGATCACTGCTCACTACAGCCTTAATCTTCTGGGCTCAGGCAATCCTCCCACCTCAGCATCCTGCCTCAGCCTTCCAAGTAGCTGGGACTACAGGCGCGTGCCACCATGCCTGGCTAATTTATTTTTATTTTTTATAGAAATGAGACCTCGCTATGTTGCCCAGCTTCTTGATGATTTTAAAGCCTGTTAGGCAAGGAGTATCTTTAAAATAAAAGCAGTTTCAAAAGAAATGAGAATTCACCTACATACCAATATCTCCTCTTTCCCTAGAAGAAGCTTCTGACCCAGGTGCTATACTGGCGGCTGGTTTTACTGGGTCCTTAAATATAACATTTCACTTCATCATCTCCCTTTATCAATGGATTTCCATAAAAAGCTTTCGAATTATTAAGTAACGAAGCTGCAAATGACCCGAACCAGGGGAGAAGTAAGAGTGCCTTAAGGTGCTCAGCACATTAGGAGCAAATAAGTTTCCTGGGAACGCTGCTTTCTTCAGTCGTGCTATTTAAATGCAAAGTAACAGCTCTCATAAGCTGTAACAGCTTAACCCTTTTCATTCCCGAGAACCCCGCCTATTTGAGGTTTCGGGAGACACTTGGGAGATAACAGGTGAAATTTTGCGTTGAAGCTGACACTGAAGGGTGTCCCCACTAGGAATCTGAGATCCCACAGATACAGGCTGACTTCTTCCAGGCTTTTCATGGTAAGAGAAGTTTCCCTAACTGTGAAAATCCCCTTTTAGATAGCACTGTGGCAGCATGGAGCAGGAGTTAAGGCAGACTGAGTGTCAAACCTTGGCTTGGTCACTTGTGTGCTTGTGGGAGTTTGGGGAAGTTACTGTCTTCTCTGAGCCCAATTCTTTTTTCTTTTCTTTTCTTTTCTCTTTTTTTTTTTCTTTTTTTTTTGAGTTGGAGTCTCTGTTGCCCAGAGGCTGGAGTGCAGTGGCATGCTCACAGCTACTGTAGCCTCGACCTGCTGGGCTCAGGTGAATCCTTCCGCCTCAGCTTTCCAAGTAGCTGGAACTACAGGCACATGCCACCATGTTCAGATAATTTTTTTGATTTATTGTAAAGATGAGGTATTGCCAAGTTGCCCAGGCTGGTCTCGAACCGGTGAGCTCAGGCAATCCTCTCACTTTGGCTTCCCAAAGTGCTAGGATTACAGGCTTGAGCCACCATGCCTAGCCAGAGCCCAATTCTTTATCTGTAAAACACATTTCATTGAGCTCCTTTGTGGATCTGACACTGTGCTGGGCTCTGGGTATAGGGCAGTAGACCAGATAGACAACATTGCCCTTGTGGATATTGTCTTCTAGTGGGTTAATAATAGTGCATGAGGATTAAATGAGATGGTGTAAGTAATGGGCCAGGTGAATCGTAATGAAAAGGCTAGCTCTGGCCAGGCTCGGTGGCTCAGCCTGTAACCCCTCGCTTTGGGAGGCCGAGGTGAGTGAATTGCCTGAGCCCGCGGGTTCGAGACCTGCCTGGGCAACTTGGCGAGACCTCATTTCTACAATTAAAAAAAAAAAAAATTAGCCGGGCGTGGTAGCGCATGCCTGTAGTTCCAGCTACTTGGAAGGCTGAGGCGGAAGGATCACCGGAGCCCAGCAGGTCCAGGCTGCGGTAGCTGGGAGCGTGCCGCTACACTCCAGTCTGGGCAACAGAGTGAGACTCCAACTCAAAAAAAAAAAAAAAAAAAGAAAAGGCTAGCTCTGATGACTTAGCTCTGTGGACAGGTTCTCCACTGCCTTTTGTCAGTGTAATCTCTCACTACTGCCAGACCCACCTTTTGGCCAGATCTCCTATGTTGCCTGTCATGCCCAGGGATCTCAAGACTTTTTGTCCTTTTACACTGGATCCCTTTGTCTGGAATGCTCTTATCCCATGTCCCCTCAAGTCCCTCTCCTTCTGAAAATCTTTCTTGATGCCCCCAAACTCTCAACTCATCTTTAATTTGCATGACTATTTGTACATGGATATATTGTCCCCCCTGGAAAGTGTCTAGCAAAGTACCCATCTCACAGTAAGTGCTTGATCACATGTTTTGTATACATGTTCAATAAATGAAAGTTTTTATTCCCAAATGTGACATGTGGATTGTGAGAGAATGTGGCCATTGTTATTACTGCCACCCAAAGAAGTATTTATAAAACTGTGTGACCAGAGTAAATGCCTCCTAAACATCATTTTCTGAGTAAGTTCTGAAGAACCCCAGGGGTCTGTGACTATGTTGTTAGGGTCTTCTTAGTTCTCTATGGGAATTGAGAATATTTTTGTGAGCATTTAAAAAGCCAATGTAAGTCTATTATGGATCATCTCAAAGGCCTAGTCAAGCCGGGCAATTTCTGTGGCTGGGATACATTTGTGTTTACACCTCTCTGTTGCCTTCACAACTTTACTATGGGTTGATGTGGTGGATGCCATGATGCTCTGCCCAGGTCCCTCTTCAAGGAGTGAAGGACATATTTCCCAGCTGCAGGAATGATGCTAAAAGGTGGCTCTTAGCTGTCAGTTCTTTGGCCCTGGCTGGATAAAACAGCCTCATGAGAGGTCAAGCCTCCTATCCCAGAGCGGCCCTCATCCAAGGATCATTCAGGGACACAAAGGTTGGGGCTCTGTCTTGCCTGGACAACTTTGAAGAACCACTAGCCCAGTGAATTGGCAGATGCCTTCGTTGGGCCATCTCAACTCCCTCTGTCCCTTTCTGCCTCCCTCAGGCATGGTTCCTAAGAACATTCTCTGACTTTCTGCGCCCTAATCTAGTCTCAGAGTCTGTTTCCTAGAGATCCCTGCTGCTACAGGCAGTGGAAAAAAAGAGAGGCTGAGTTAACAAATCAAAGACTTTTCACCAGGTAAAGCCCAAAGCATATGTGTGTTGCTCTCTGAAGAATGTGTGGGTGATGGTTGCAAGAATAGTGGGAGAGAGAAGTTAGTTCAAAGGACCCTGGTGGACACTCACCTACCTCTGAAGGATCCAGGATGGTCAGCACTGCTGCTTCTAAATTGTGAGTAGTCATTTAATTTCAGCAAAACAGCATCACCCATCACATTAAAGCAATCTCTTAATTAGCATTTAAAGTGTTTGTAGTTTTACTTGTGGTATTATTAGTATCATTATTTTGTTTTTATAGTCTTATGAGAGCTATAAGCATAAGGAGTTAATATCTAGTTATTTTTGCACATATTTAAATAATACGATGATGAAAATAATTATAACTCGACCTTGTGGGTTTATGAGCTTGTATTCGCCCCTTAAAAGAGGCTCATACATTACTGAGGTTTGGGAATTATCCAATTTTGGAATAGCATGGTATTAAGAACCTGGGTTTTAGAGGCTCTGTGGCTTAACTGTACAACCTTGGGCATGCTACTTCACTCTTTGAGTCTTGACTTTCTCATCTGTAAAACAAGGATAACGACATCTACCTTACAGGCTTGTTTGCAAGATACAGATGAGCTGTTACTGAATGTAGAATGAGTCCACAGTTCCTAACACACAGTAAGTGCTCAATAAATGACAGCAGGCAGGAGAGACCTAACAGTAAAGAATGCACCTCTCTGTAAGCTCTTTCCAAGGCTGGCCTGGAAAAATCCAGCTGCTTGCATCCATCCCTGACAGACAGCAGGAGGATGGGCTTTGGTTAAGTTACTTTCTACAGAGAGTCAAAGCTCAATTTGCTAGCAAAGCTAGCAAGCAAGCAAATACTAAAGCCCTAAGGCACACAAAAGTGAAAGGTTAAAAATGGAAAACTATGAAGAGCTATGGCTTAAATTTAAATTCAGGTAATTTTACATTCAGGGGCCACTCCATAAATGAAAGAAATATTCCCGTGGGGATGCTGAACAATTGTCCTCAAAGATATCCACATCCTAATCCTGAAATCCTGTGAATGTCTCCTTATATAAAAGGACCTTGCAGAGACGGTTAAATTCATGATCTTCTGATGGAAAGATTATCTTGGCTTATCTGGGTGGGCCCTAAATAGAGGTGTCCTTCTGAGAGGAAGGTGCAGCGAGATTTGACCAAAGAAGAGGGGCAGGCAGAGTGAGGATGGAAGCAGAGATGGGAATTGTGTGGCCCAAAGCCAAGGAGTGCCAGCTGCCACTGATCGGAAGCTGGGAGAGGCCTTCTGGAGTCTCCTGAAAGGACCAGCTCCGCCAACACCGTAATTTTAGCCCCGTAAGACTCATTTTGGACTTCTAACCTCCAGAACTACAAGGGAATGCATCTGTGTTGTCTTTGTGTTTATTTGTTACAATGGTAGTAGGAACTAGTCGAATTCCCATGGGCTCTACCTGTCCTTTGGATTAGTGAGTCTCATGAAAATGAAATGAAGACAGCCCTTGACTTATTATGGTTTGACTTAACGATTTTTCGACTTCATGATGGTGTGAAAGCAATGTGCCTTCACTAGAAACTGTCCTTCGGATTTTGATCTTTTCTGGGGCTACCGGTATGTGGTACGATACTCTCTCATGACGCTGAGCAGCCACGGTGTACCCTCCGAGTCAGTCATGCAAATGGCAAGGCTAACCGATGGATACTTTACAGTGTAGGGCGTTGTTAATGTTTTTTTGGATATTGCATTTTATGTTTTCGCATTCCATCATGTTTTTTAAAAAATGCCCGTTTTCCGCATAATGATATTTTCAACTTGCAATGGGCTTATCAGGAAATAACCCCATCATGAGTTGAGGAGCAGCTATATCTAAAACCAGTCATTAGAAAAAGTAGAAGGGGCATAGCCATTCAAGTCTGAAGAGCTGATGTGAATCCCGTCTCTCCACTTCCTAACTGTGTAACCTCAGGCCAGTCAGTAAACTTCTCCAAGCTTGACCTTCTACATCTCTAAAATGGAACTAAAGTTAACTCAAACATTTAAAGTTGTGAGTGAGGCAGGCATAGTTAGCATAGTTAAGTAGTTAGGCAGATTGTCTTAGGCAGATCTAATTTAGAACAGGGTAAGTGTTCAGACATTTTTCTGAACATGACCTTCAACTGATGTAGCAGGTATAACAGACCTGATCACCTTGTGGCTGAAATGTGAAACTACCAGTACAGCGAATCACAGAAACAATAGGGAATTACCCAAAACACACATGTAATACTCTAAGAAAAGTCAAAATCTAGTGAGACAGTAAGTTTCATTATTTAGAAGGTCCTTGTGACCCTAAAAGGTTTGGAGATTGTACTCAAAATTTGTTGTGACCAGATACCTGCAGCCCTCTGCTCTTAGCTCATGGGTTGCTTAATCATCTCTTCTTGTCAAAGGCAAGCATATGCCCTCTTGTAAGGGACCCATGCTCTCTCTTGAGCATGCCTCTTTCTTTCTAATACATTCTCTCTTAAACTATATATTGGATTCTCTCTGAAATTCTTTTTTGTTGTGATGTCAAAGAACCCATGCAGCAACAAGGTATACGTCACCTGGCATCATGAACATTAAATGTTAGGACACTTTATGAACCATAAGACTATGTGAACTATTGTCATTATTATTATTATTACTGTTTTAAAAAAATCCAAATTGAAAACTGTAATCAAGATGCTACCTCCCAGGAAGATGGCCTAATGATGTAAACAATGTCTATCTAAGGAGACTCCACGAATGTTTGATTTAGGCATGAGGATTCAATGCTTTTGGAATATGGTCCTGAAAAATCTCAGTAGTTAGACCTCTGTCTGTAATTCTCTTGCAACTTCACATACTTAAACCAGAGCCCACCTTCAATTCCTTACTTTTACAATCTAGGCTGACTGTGATGATATTATTGTCACTTGCACTTCTCTCTCTGATGTTTTATTTTCTTTAAAAAGAGAATATCAGTAATACAATTATCTCCAACTATTGGGCAATTTTCCTGTACTTGAAGTTTCCTGAAATATAAATTGTGTAAATAATCCATTCTTGAAGCTGTAACAATAAAAAGACCACTATTTTTCAAACTCAAGACTGTTCATGCGTCTTCAGTCTGTCTTCATTGGCACTGCACAATCTCTCAAAGCAAAAGTAAGAAAATAAATAGTTTAGAAGTTTGAAGTTGGATCCTGTCAACAACCTTTCCCTCATTCCTAATTCAATTGGGCATTTCCTTACTCAGATAAAGTAAGAAGAGGATTACTGTTTAGAGTGAAGCTATGTACAGTTTAGTTTTTAATTTATTTTTATTTTTGTATCTTGGTTCCCAAGTTTTATTCAAGAACTCATACAAAATGCTGCAGATAAAGGAATTTTAATCCTCATCTTCCTCTTCTTCTTTGGGTTAATTTGGAAGTAGTGTAATTTGTAATTCTCTTTGCTGTTAGCACCTATGTGCAACCAACCAATCAAGTACATTATGCTTCTTTAAATATTTTTTAGTGAGATATTTCAAATATCTTTTGGAAAAAGGCACCTCAGAGGTCACAGTGATCTTGTCCTTGCTTCTTTCAATGGTTACACCCCCTCCACCAAGATTCCCAGCTTTTCCGTCCACTTTGATCCTCTCTTGCAAAAACGGCTCAAAATTGGCTCCATCCATGATTCCATCTTCAAGAGTTGGTACAATCAAGAGCGAACTTCAGAATCTGCTTCTTTTTTTAGCTCTCCTTCTCCACAAACTTTTTCATGGGCACCATGGTGGCAGTGGAGGCAGAAAGAAAGGAGGGCGAACTACCTATATTATTCTTTTTGTCTATCTCTATTTTCAAAATGTTTGTGACAGGATTTTTTCCTTATCATAAAACGTGTTCATTGTAGAACATTTTTAAAATAGAGATAGGCAAAAGGAATAATATAAAAGCAATGTATAATTCCACCATTCACAGATAATCGCCGTTACTTTTTACATGTTAAGCCACAAAAGACACTTTGGTTGCCTAAGTGTGACAAACATAGAATCAACAAAGCAGCTTAATCCCAATGATAATAGGAACCTGGATTCGACATTCCTCCATGCAGCTGGGCCCTGCTGTGAGCGAGCAGAGCTGGCTTAGGGAAATTCACATCCATGTATGAGAAGTCTTAAGGAATGCCTTCCTTAGCTACACTCTGGAGAGGCCCTGGCTATTCCATCCCCACCATGTTGCCTTCATTGTGCCCTTACCTTAGTGCAAGAGCCTCTTAACTCGGTTTCTGCCTCCAGTTTTACTCCCCTGCCACCAACCCATCAGAGGGAACTTTCTGAAACATACACTTGACCAGGCCACTCCACTTCTTGAAATTCTTTGGCTTTGGGGATGAAGTCCAATTTTTTTTTTCAGCACGGAACACAAGCGTTCACCCTTTGACCCTGCTACTTCTCTGACCTCATAGCTCCTCCTACTCCTCACCTTTGTGGGAACCCTTGGTTCCAGCTGCCATCATCCTCATCTTCATCCTCATCACCAAACCAGGCATGAGCATGGTACATGCACGTTCCCCTCTGCATATTAACAGTCTTATAAGGTGGGGTTTATGGATAAGGAAACTGAGGCTGGGAGAAGCTGAACAATTCATTCCCATTCATGTGGCTGATAAGCAGAGGAGTCAGAATTTGTGCCCAAGGTCCTCTGATATCAGAGCATAGTCATTAGGTTTAGAATACTTGCCATCCTCCTCAACTACTTGCAGTTGTTTGAACCAGAATGCCTTTTATTATTTTTGTTATTTATTTTTTTCGAGTCAGGATTCTTACTCTGTTGCCCAGGTTGGAGTAGTATCACAGCTCACCACAGTATCAAACTGTGCTCAGTTGATCCCCCTGCCTTAGCCTCCTGAGTAGCTAAGACTACAGGTGTGTACCACCATGCTTGGCTAATTTTTTGACTTTTTGTAGAGAGGAGGTCTTGCTATGTTGCCCAGGCTGGTCTTGAACTCTTGACCTCAAGTGATCCTCTTGTCTCAGTCTTCCAAAATGCTGGAATTATAGGCATGCACCATGGTGCCTGGTCCAGATATCTTTAAGTTTTAAAAAAAAATCTTCTGTACACTTGCATAAATCACCACCTCTTGGTCTTTTAAGCCTTTCTCACCTTGGTAATGCCTACTCATCCTTTAGAATGCAGTTCAGGCCTTTCCTGGTCACTCAGTTTAGAGCACCTGCCCCCTCTCTGTGCTTCCACAATACCCTCTATTGACCTCTGTCAGGGGATCTGCCTCACCGAACTGCAGTTACATATCATTTAAACCCCTCCCCCACTATGCGTGCTTCAAGGCAAGGAACTGTGTTATTCATCTCATCTCTATATCCCTCTTCCCAACTGTCTAGTACAGGATTTGGCACAAGGGAGGTATTAAATAAATGTTTGTTTAATAAATGAATGAATCAGCAGCAGCTCCTAGAGCTTTCAAATAGGCTTCAACTGATCAAAACTTGATTTGCTTATAATGTTCCTGCCAGAAGTGGCTCAGAGAAATAAGGAAAATGAAAGCCAGAAAGAATTCTCCGCCAGATCTCTTGCCAGACTGGAGCCAGATGAAAGAGCCAGTCATTAGTAACTAACTGCTGATCCTCAGTGGTGCAGAAGGGAGCTAGACACCCCAGTGTTTTCTTGTTATATTTAGTTCTTGTCACTTGGTTATTTTGTGACCCAGATAAGACCCAGTGGCGGGGCACCTGGCTTTGTACATTCTTGAGAGGCAAAGAACAGAAGGCAAGGAGGGAGACAGCTATGTCCAGGGTCTCTCGTGAATTGGAAACAAGGTGAGGGTGGGAGGTGGAAGGTAGAGACAGCACTCAGGGCTTTTGCCCCAGTTTTCACACCCACTAAAGTCTCAGGTAAGACTCTGGCATTATCTCCAAAGTCACAGAGAAACATCAACAGAACTGCATGGAGACATTCATCTTACTTCTCTTGACATGTCCTCTACTGATGGACTCCATCCATGGTGAGGTATAAATGAATATTTTTATAATTCTTATAAATTGTCTTGAGGTTAGTACAATTTTATTGCGTTGTATTTTTGTGTTAAAGCATCTTCCCAATTTTACCAATCCTGTAATAGCATTTTTTCCCCCACTTTTTACTATACCAAGAGCTCTTTTTTTTTTTTTATTAATGAAGGCAACTTGACTTCTGAGAGGCTCTGGTTGTGTTTTAGAATGTGGGGAGATCTCTGTTTCTCAGAGAGACTTCTGTTTTGTTTTGATCTTTGGAAATCAGTAAAGGGTGGTTAGTATAGTGATATGCTAGAGCTGACATGTGGCTCCTGATAGTTGATTATACATCTTTCACCAACTCCATGCTCAGTGACATCACATTAGAAGTTTAAAATTGGCCATGGTGGGAGTGTTTACGCCATGGAAACTGGCAAACTCCACAGATCAGGCAGGATACATGTGTGTTTTTCCTGAGAGTCGATTGCTAAACATTTACTAGCATATTACTGGTGGTAGGAAGGAGGACAGCAGTCTGAAACTGGAGGCTGGAGGTATCTTTCTGACTTAATGATAGTGAACATATGGATGGGGGAGGATTCAAGCCACTCAACTTGGTGTCAAGATGTGAAGAGCATCAGATTTATGGACAGTGGCTGTTGTGCTTCAGAATCAGCTGAAGACTTTTATTTTAATTAATTTTTTTTTCTGGCTGAAGACTTTTGAAATCTAATTATGTTCAGGTCACACCTCAGAGCTACTGAATTAGAATCTCTAGGTGAAGCACAGAAATCTATAGTTTTAAAAAATGTTCTCGAGGTGGTTCTGGTCAATGGAACAGCATGTGGGAACCTTTGTTGTATGTCTCAGGATATTAAAGACAACTCAAGAAGAAGACGACAAAGTGCAACCTACAAGGATATAGATTTCCTAATCAGGCCTTTGTCACCTGTCATAGCTTGGTGAGACCTGAGTTATGATGGTAAGGAGGTAGTGGTGCAGGGACAAAACAAGGAAGGGATTGTGAAATGTTACCATGGAAAAAGCAGGGTTTGAAAATTAGTTTTTGTATGCAAAGTTTTATCAGATACATTCCCTTGAAAAGGCCTTAGCCCATTGTATCACCTGCCATTGAGTTCCTGACTGACTTCACAGGACAATAAAACATCTTATGGGATCAACATGATTCTAGAACCCATAGCAGCTGAAAGGGGTCCTAGTCTCAATAAGAGCCGCTGACTTGGGCTGGACAAGACAGTGATCTCAGAGCCCTGGGATCACTCTTCAGTGAGGGCCAGGAGTGACCAGAAGGCTGGTAGATGGCAGAGATCAGGAGGACAGAGGCTGGTATGGCTGGGGTTTGGGAGTCTCAAAGGAGCAGGGTTCTTTCCCTAAGATGAGCTGTGAGGAGGTGTTGTGAAGGAGATGGATCCTGACCCACCCTTTTGCTCTGAGTTATGTGGAGTGTGGAAGAACAAACGCCCTTCACTTGGGAGGATTGGGGAGGAGGGCAGAGCCAGGCTTTTGATAAGGAGGAGATGGAGGGAGAGCTGTGTGATGGGGATAAGGAAGGGGAGAAGCGTTGGAGGAGAGATGAGGACCACCCAGGCATTTCCTATGATCCCAAATGTCAGTGAGTCCACCCAGAGTGGGGATCTGGCTTCCGCTACCGCAACTATGTTGCTCCATATGGCTGTATACATTTATCACACTGTATTATAATTTTAAAAAAATGTGTTTGTGTCCTAAGTCCAAATCTGG
Organism: Tarsius wallacei; assembly: GCA_963574415.1. Classification (NCBI taxonomy): domain Eukaryota; kingdom Metazoa; phylum Chordata; class Mammalia; order Primates; family Tarsiidae; genus Tarsius; species Tarsius wallacei. The sequence goes on from CAUYQG010058364.1 coordinate 22,880, forward strand.
GCATAGTGGAAACAGCCCAGGCCTTGAAATAAAACAGGCCTAGGTTTTAATTCAGACTCTTTCCCTTTCTAGCTGTGAGGTCTTGGGTGAGTCATTTTACCTGTCTGACCCTCAGTTTCTTCATGTATAAAATGGGTGGAATAACTCTACCTACCTTATGGGTTCTAGTGAAGAATAACTCAGATATTACCTGGAAGCTCCTACTATAATGTCCGAGACACAGTAGGTTCTCAATAAGCCTTGGTCATGCCCTTGACTAAATCATCTTTGTTGATCTGTCACTATTCATGGTCTCAGGAGGGTGCACGAAATATGTTGGCTGAATGAATGAATGGATTAGTCAAATGAATGAAGGAATGGGTAAGTGAATAAATGAATAAGTTAATGAATACTAACGTTCAGAATGACATGTTGTTTAAGAAACCCAATGCACTCTGCCATGGCTGAAAGGATTTCTCTTGAAATTCTTTTAGGCATTTAGCCCAGGCTGGGTCCTCTGTCCCATTTCAAGGTCAGGGCCATTCCTTCGTCCTGACCTTGGCATAATGAGCCATGAAAAGCTTTCAGGTTTTTTTTTTCTATTTTAATCCTTCTGTCCATTTAATGGGCTATATTTTCCCTGGAAACGGTATGAACATCACCAAGATAATGGGTAATAACATTAACATTACCACCAGTGTGATCCAGATATTATTCAATTAAACTAATAACTCCTAATGCAGGAGAAATTGTTTTTCTCCTAAGAATCCAATTCAGCCATCAGCTCACCATCACATTCAAATGACAGAAATTACCTTTAAGTCATAGATCTGTAATGTGATGTTGAAATGGAGTTCTAATTATATTTTATGACGCTACACTATAGACGTTTTTTAAGGTCAGAGTTTATAGCTTGCCATGTTTTCATTTTCTATCATCAGGCAATTTGAATTTCTCCTCAAATATATAATGAACACAAATTAGAAAATTTGGGAGGAAAACCACTTCAAAGGATTGCTTAAAACAACCTAACAATGTCACCTTAGTAAGAATTTTTTTAAAAAAAGACTTTGGTTATTATTTAACTTTAATACTGGCTCTCTGAAGACAGAGATAGGAAAAAAAAATCACCTGCCTACAGTTGAATTCAAGAACTTTGTTGCTTAGGATGTTGGCTGGACCATGTCCAGAGTGTGGCTCTATCCTTTACTGGTCCAAGACCTTGATTTTGATGGTATGTGCAGAGGAGATTAACCAAGGGGACTGGCTCACACTACCCAGGCTCTCATGATGTAGAAGACACGCTTCTCAGCAAGAAATAGAACAGCCAAGTAGACTTTATGTAAACTAAGGGTGCTGGGCAGTACAGCCTCCACGTGCAGGGAAGTCTTTTTGAAAAGCCATAATCTTAACAGAATATTGCCTGGGAGGCACAGAGTTGAAGCAAAGGGATTTAGTTGAATGGCTTGTCATTGTTTTTAATCGGAGTCTCACTCTGTTGCCCAGGTTGGAGTGTAGAGGTGCAATCATGGCTCACTGCAGCCTCAAACTCTTGGACTCAAGGGATACTCTTGTCTCAGTCTCCTGAATAGCTGAGACCACAGGTGTGCACTCCCATGCCTGGCTAATTTTTTTAAAATTTTTTATTTTTTGTAGAGACGGGCTCTCGCTATCTTGCCTAGGCTGGTCTCGCACTCCTGGGCTCAAGCAATCTTCCTGCCTTGACCTTCCAAAGTGCTGGGATTACAGGCATGAGCTACCATGCCCAACCTAGTTGAATGGTTTTAGTGGACAGAGTCATGGAGCTAAGTCAAATGCATGTACTTCCATTATGGGAATAGGCCTGCCTTGCAAATCAACATATCATGTCATCTGGTTATGCTATCCTTTCTCTCGGACTGCACAGAAGACCGTGACAAACTCCCTTTCTCTTTTTAGAGGCCATGCAGACCACTCCTTTCTACCTACATCTTCTTTCTTCAGCCAGGCTACAGTATGACATGAGTAGGTGACAGTTTGATAACAAACATTCAACTTCAGAGGATGCATCCTACTCGTGATGATTAGAATTTGGCCATAACCCTCTGATAACCCAGATCTCAGGGTCCCTTCTGCACTGATTTTTGTTCCCCTACAACTCTTGGAGGGTACCTGCTTTCCCTTTTATGGGGGCCCCTCACCATAGCCCAATGCATCAGAGAGAGAATGGAGCCAGGATAACTTTTCCCTCATAGTTTGAATTTAATTGTCAAAAATTTCCAGCAAAGAATGAATTCCCTGCTGCTTTTAATACAGTTGAATGTGATTGCAGCAGGTAGGAACAATGCAATGAGGAGAAATAGGCCAGTTCCAGAAATTAATGTGTGGAAGAAGAAGTCTATATTCATTCTGGTTCTTCTAAGTGGGTTAGGTGAATGGCTCCCAGCATAGGTGGCAGAGGGTGGGGACAGGGTAGTGAGAAGGATGGCTTTCTGAACCCACCCGGCATGAAGAGACCTGAAAGGCAGAAATACATTCAGAGACAGCCCCAGAGCAGGGCCAAACTCTTCCTCAGCTAAAACCGTGCTCTATTCCCACCTACCCCACCGAGTACTTTGTTATTTTTCCACAGCCCAGAGCAGAATTCAGTCCTTCACTGTTCAGAAATCATGAAACAGAAAAGTTATTCTATCCAAATTGTCAACAGACAGAGCTCATTTCAACCTCACCAGCAACTGGGAAAACAAATTATGACAGAGAAAAGAAATGGATATTTGCAGGTTGCTTTTCTAGGCTGTTCCTAATGTGGTTCCGATCTGCCACGAGACTGTCACACAGCCTTCCTTGTGGCATAGAACGGAGCTGATGGATGGATGGAGGCATGGCTCAGGTAACATTTCATGGGTCTCTGGGCAATCCTGTTGCCTACTTGTCACCAGAGCCAGAAATATATTGGCTGCTAGGGCATGCCTAACACCTGAATGCTCCAGGAACAAATGCCCTTCTGACTTGGGGCTGACACTTCATTCATTCACCACTCATTTATTAGGTGTCTACTATGGGTACTGGGTGCTGGGGACACAGATGATTAAGACATGGTTCCTTCCCACAGGGACCTCATATTTTACCAGTGGGACAGATGGGAACACATAATGACAAGTCAGGGAGACATTGGCCTCAGGTGCTGGGGCTGCACTGAGGAGGAGCTATTCATTTTTTCTGGAGTGACTGAGTTCTCACCGGGTATTTCACAAGCTGCTTGACACAGACAGGATGCAGACTCTTAGGGGAGGGAGAAAAGACCCAGGAGGGAGGAGGAGGTTAGATATGTGGCTTTCCCAAGTCTCCTATCTTCCATCTCCTTGTAAGGAACAGTTCTGAGAGCCACAAACATCACAGCTGTGACTAAGTCAGTGAAGATCCTGGGGCTATCATCAAACAAAATGGAAGGCGGCATATCTGTGTTTGTTTCAGCACAAGTTATTAGCTGTGGTGTAATGTGGATGTGATCATTGTATTTTCAATTTCTTGGACACTTAGATCTGAGGCTTGCAAACTTTAGTGTGGATCAGAATCACTGAGAGGGCTTGGAAAACAGATTGCTGGGCCCCACCCTTGCATTTCTGATTCAGTGCGTCTGGGGTGGGGCCTGGTGGAAAATCTGCAGTTCTAACAAGTCCCCAAGAGAGAACCACTGACCTAGATAGTGCCTGCCTCATAGTTAGGAGTCAATAAATAATAGTTATAAACAGTGTTAGGTACTGTACTTAGCACTTTACATAAATTAGCTAACCTAATATTCATAGGCGCACTGTATTGCAGGAACTATTATTGTCCTTATTTTGGACACAAGAAAATGAAGACTCAGAGAGCCCAGTATTTTGTTAATAAGTGGCAGAGATGATATTTAAATGCAAGTCTTTTTGAATGGAAAATGCATCTTTCTTTTCCTGCCATTCTATTCTGTGTCTTCAGTATAGAAGTGTTTTTCCTCCTTTCTTTTTAATAAAAAAGCTAAAGAGAATCAATAATAAGCGAAGTCTAGAGTTATAATACCCTTATTCCATTTCAAATATTTCCCCAAATATATTACTAAAATTATCCCTTAAGAGTCAGTGGAAAGACCATTTATTTCTTGAAAATAGTTGTAAAAATATATGAGAGAGCAAGAGTTAGCTGTGCACTAAGCCCAAGGAATCTCTTAAGCTAATAGTTATCAATCTCTCTCTCCCTCTTCTAATGTAATGGAACACATTTTGATAAACAAAAATATTCTCAGAACCCCAATATATAAAGCAGACAGGAATAGGGCCATTTTCAGACCCATGAAACAAATATTGGTGCTGGCTGAAACGACTGAACTGTGAGCACTTGCAGGCAGAAACTGAGAGCTCTCACCACAGAAGCATTAGCTCTGATATAAGCAAGATGACCATCCGACTTGCTTTGGAGTGGGGTGCAAAAATGAATCAGTGGCTTTCTCAGAACCCGGAGGAAAGCAAAAGAAATCCCAGCGAGCTCCCAGGACACATGCCACCTTCTCCTAGACTTCACCAATACCCTAGTAAGGTGGGGTTGGTTGGTTGGTTAGGCTGATGCTATTCTTAGGCTTGTCTCATAGTAATGCTTTTAACTCTCAAGTTAGATCTGATTTGTAGTATGGGTGATAAACCCTTGACTGAATGATTTAGCTCATTCCCTATTAACTAATTCTTTTGTGGTCTTTGTACGTTCAGAGTGAGTGCTATGGTTTGAATGCGTCCTCTCAAAATTCCTGTGTTGGAAACTTAGTTCCAGTAGTCTTGTTGGGAAGTAGGGTCTAATAAGAGATAATTGGGTTATTATTGGATCAATGTCATTATCGTGAGAGTTGACTACTTATTGGCAGAGTGGATTGTTATAAAGTGAGCTTGGTACTTGGTGCATCTGTCTGTCTCAGACACTCACTTCTGCCTTCTGATATGGGATGACTCTTACCAGATGCTGGTGCCATGCTCTTGGACTTCCTAGCCTTCAGAACTGTGAGCCAAGTAAGTGTCTATTGTTGACAAATTACTCAGTCTGTGGCATTCTCTTATAGCAAGAGAAAACAAACTAAGATAGTAAGGAATCTCATCAGATATTTTTAAGGAGAAGGATCCCACCAGGTGAACCCAACTGATCATTTCTATCACCGTCCAGTGAGAGATTGAAGTAAGTAGCTCTCCTCATGGGGTAGGGGGTGGAGGTGGGGGTGGGACAGCATCTGCACATTATCTGCATCCATTTGGATGAATAGCTCAATATTTATAGGTGTGTTCAGAGTACCCTATTATTCACTACCCAGCCCCAGATAGGAAGACTCTTTGCATGTACAGTGTTGATTCATAAGCCATCCCAGATACCAATTTTATTGTTTAGAGTTGAATCTCATACACCATCACCTATTTTGGGGGGGACTGTTAAGAGCAACAAAGAAGCAATTGTCCCCAATACCTGTTCCCCCTATCTTCTGTTGGTAATAACTTGCAGCCAGACGTGGCCATGTGACTAATATTTAGTCAATGTGATGCAAACAGAAGGGATGTATATAACTTTTGGATCATCTTTTACAAGAAAGCCATTTGTCCTCATTCTCATTTTCCCTTTCGAATCATTTGAGAAGTAGCAATCAGATCACAGGTCCTGGACCCAGATGTGGGAGCTCAGTGACAGGAACAGACCACCAGCCTTGCATCTGGGCTGTTATGTGTGAGGAAAATAAACTTCTATCTTGTTTGTGTGCTTGTGTGCACACATGGGACTGGTGGAATAGCCTATAATAGCTACTTGGGTTTGCTGACATCTGGGCATAGCACATGGGTGTATTGGCTGGCTCACCTAAAAATTTAAGGAGACCCATGCTTATAAAAAGCCTGTTTATGTTCCAGGATGCAACCCATACGCAACTTGCTCACAAAGTCCTGGCTGATCCATCCAATGGATCTGTACATCTGTAGGGTGTGGCTTATGACCTGATCCTAATATTTCTTTCGATTTCCCTTGCATTAGAGCTAGTCAATTATTTGGCTATTTCCCCAAGTGAATTGAAGAATTTCTGAGGCGAGGGACTCTTTCTTATTCTTCCTTCATAGCGTATACCACACTGCTTTGTACACAGAAAGTGCTCAATAAATATCTTTTGATTAATGACGATTTCCAATTTTTTTTTTTAAAGTAGGATTTATTGAGAGGACAGAAAATCTCCCACAGTGGGAGGGGACCCAAGGGGGTTTCCTGCCAACATTTTTTTTCCATGTATTTATTTATTTTTTATTTTAAAGATGTGGGGTACAAGTCAGGATTGGGTACGTAAGTGGTCTAGGTATAGGTGAGGTTTGGGCTTCCCACTGGCCCTCACTCACTTTGCCTGGATTAGCATCAGACATGCCTGTTGATTGTATGTGCCCCATGCCCCTCCTGGCAGTCTCCTGCTACTGCCAATCCTTTTCTTCTAGTATTATGATAGGTGTTCAGGGTCGACTTATTTTTTTCTGTTAACATTTATAAATAGGTTAAGAATGCTTTCAATGGTGTCTTTTTCTCTAAATGACACAATAAACACAAATCCATGGGCAATGAGCCCCAAATAAATCTTAAGTGGGAGAGTTAGACATATTTAAGGAATAAAAGGGAGTAAGGAAACAAGAGAAGGATTTGGAGGCTGAAAATGTCTCTCTGTCTTAGACCAGGTCCAGGCAAATGAATACCTTGTGAAAACTTCATCCGCCTTTTCCTACACAAAAGTGTTTTCTGACCATGTTTCTACAGTGTCTCTCTTATTTGGACATAGAGTTTCATTTATTAATCAAACATAATTGGGCCCCATTTCAAAGGGATGAACAAAGCACGTTTTGTTGTCCCATTCAAAAGATGGATTCAGTCTGGGTCACAGTGTTTGTCAGCTTCTCTGTTTCCAGGCCCTGAAGGCTTAGATGCTGGTGCAGGACAATTGGGGGCCAGTTGGTCAATTTCCCACTCCCAGAAACCCTTGAAAGGGGTTCTCCCAAGCTCTGGAGCGTGTGTTCACTGACTATGAATATAAGGACTACACTTCCACATCTCACTTGGCCCCTTGTCAATTCTGTCATTTCTCACAGTATAGAACTAACTTCTAATGATTCGTCCGCAAATCAAGCTCACACACTCGATTACCAAGAGCTTGATGCAGAAGTGCTCTTTCTTCTAAAACCTTCAGTGACTCCCCACTGCTTATATGTTGCTTCTGAAAGTACTGAAGAGACTATGAAAAATAGACAACGAATACAAATATAACAAAAGAACAAAAAAGGAGACAAACAGCATTAGAAAAGATATTGTTGTAATATCTTCTATTTCTTGAGGACAGGCACTGTGCCATAACTTTACACACATTATCTGTAATCCCCATAGCAACCCTACGACGTAAGAAATATGACTCCTATTTATAAGAAAAATGATGCCAGAAGTCAAGTTACTTGGCTAAAGTCACAAAACTAAATTAGTGGTGGAAACTGGATGAGAATTCAGGTCTGATTCCATATATGAAATATAAAAAGGAATTAAACTACCTATATGGAATACTATATCTCATTACATGCAAATTGACAAAACATTTCAATAAATGGATATTTTGTAATAAAAATATAAAATAGCCCTGTAGAAAGTCCTGTTAAAACAGTAACAGAAGCAGAAATTTAAAACAAATTCAGAATACCCCCCAAAAGTAAAGTATACAGACCTAATGAATTCCCTCAAACTCTCAAGGAACAGATCGTTTCCAAGCTGTGCTCACCATTTCAAAATACAGACAAGACTGGACTCCGTCTAATTCATACTATGTGACAAACTTGATCTTAATCAAGGTTACTCAAGGAATGCCAAAAAACAATGAAAGATTAACATTATATCAATATAAACATTAGATGACACAATCTATTTCACTATATATTAAAAGAGAAATTGATAAAACCTTTAATTTATTTCGAGTAATGTAACTGACTACCTTAACCTGATGAAGATACCTATTTTAATTCGTGAACCAATAATGGAATAACACTAAAAGCTTTTCTTTAAAGAAATAGGCACAAAACAAGAATGTCACTTCCATTATACCTTATTATTGCTTTAGGCAAGCTGCAAAAGATTTAAAGAACAGTAATTACTGAAAAAGAAGAGAAAAATATTTACAAAGACTTTGCCATACACTTGGAACTAAATCAGCAAGTTTAAAAAGAGGGCAGATTTGGTATTCAAATTTAAAAGTCAGTAGCGGCTGGGTGTGATGGCTCAAGCCTGTAATCCTGGCACTTTGGGAGACCGAGGTGAGAGGATTGCCCATGCTCAGGGGTTCCAGACCAGCCTAGACAACTTGGTGAGACCTCATCTCCACAATAAATCAAAAAATAAGCTGGGCATGGTAGCGCGTGCCTGTAGTTCCAGCTACTTGGAAGGCTGAGGTGGAAGGATCGCCTGAGCCCAGCAGGTCGGAACTGCAGTGGCCGTGAGTGTGCCACTGCACTCCAGCCTGGGCGACAGAATAAGACTCCGACTCATTTAAAAAAAAAAGAAAGAAAGTCAGAAGCATTACTATACACAATATACTCCTATATATTGTATTCTTGATATACACTATGTTATTGTAGACATTACTATATACAATCAGCAAACTGCTAGAAAACATACATGTATAATATAAAAATATAAGATACTTAGAATGCATTCAATGACTTAAGAAGTCATTAATACAATTTAAATAAAAATTGCCACTTTTTTTTAGAACATGACAAAATGATTTTTAGTACCTATTAGGCAAACAAAATATGAGTAATATAAAACTATTTATTTGTTTATTTGTTTTGAGTCAGAGTCACTCTGTTGGCCAGATTGGAGTGCAGTGGCACAATCTAGGTCACCACAGCCTCCGTCTGCTGGACTCAGGCTATCCTTTTGCCTCAGCTGTCCAAGTAGCTGGGACTACAGGCATGTGCCACCAAACCCGGCTAATTTTTTGATTTATTGTAGAGACGAAGTCTCGCCATGTTGCCCAGGCTGGTCTCAAACTCCTGAGCTCAGGCACTCCTCTCGCCTCAGTCTCAAAGCGCTGAGATTATAGGCATGAGCCACCAGGCCCGGCCGATAAAATTTTTAAAAAGAAGGCCTCCAACTGGGAAAGATTAGCTTATAAACTCTATACATATTAAAAAGCAAGAATAAGCAAAACAGTATAGTGCTAGTGCAAAACCAGACAAATAAAACAGTTGAGCAGACTCAGGAGCACTGAAATGAACATATTTATACATGATATATGGTGTATATTTGATATATGATGAAGTATGATAAACACTGGGAAAAGGAGATGTCATTTAATAATGGTGATGGGTTGCTATCAATTTAAAAACCATTTATTTTCTACAAATGTGCCAAGTATGAATTAAAGAGTTAAACACACACTTTTGAATACATAGAATAATCCAAGGAAAAGAGAATCAACATTACATCAGATCTTGGAGCTACTAATAATGAACTATGAAGAACTTTTAGTAGCTTGAAGAAATAGAATAACAATGGAAGTGATCAAAAGATCCAACTAGATAATATTTAACATATTTTAGTCATAAAACAGAAATGAAAAGAAAAGGAACATACTGAGCAATATTTTCATCAAAATACTACAATTACATATAACTTCCTAAAATCAAGAGAATGTTTAATGTTTAATGTTTAAAGTCATATGTATGAAAATTTTCAACACAACATGATTTCTTTGTTTTTCCTGAGTTGGAGTCTCACTTTGTTGCCCAGGCTGGAGTGCAGTGGCACACTCACGGCTACTCCAACCTCGACCTGCTGGACTCCCACGATCCCTCCGCCTCAGCCTTCCAAGTAGCTGGAACTACAGGCATGTGCTACCACGCCCAGCTAATTTTTTTTTAACATTTATTGTAGAGATGAGGTCTCACCATGTTGCCCAGGCTGGTCTCAAACCCGCAGGCTCAGGCAATCCTCTCGCCTCAGCCTCCCAAAGTGCTGGGATTATAGGCTTCCACTGTGCCTGACAACACAGCATTATTTCTAAGAGTATAAAATAAAAGACTGTGTAACAATAATGGAAGACCTAAATAAATTAGAGCCTATCGACTTAAAAATCTGTCACTTAAAAAGATAACTATAAAAGATTGTGTCTCATATAAAGGAAAAATATTTGTTCTGTGGTGTTAAGTGAAGAAAGCAGAATAAAAAATGGTATATGCAAGCTGGGCTCGGTGGCTCAGTCTGTAATCCCGCACCTTGGGAGGCTGAGGTGAGTGGATTGCCTGAGCCCGCGGGTTCGAGACCCGCCTGGGCAGGCGAAACCTCATCTCTACAATAAATAAAAAAAAAAATTAGCCTGGCATGGTAGCGCGCGCCTGTGATTCCAGCTACTCGGAAGGCTGAGGCGGAAGGATCGCCGGAGCCCAGCAGGTCGAGGCTGCGGTGGCCGGAAGCGGCCACTGCACTCCAGTCTGGGCGATTGAGTGGGACTCCAACTCAAAAAAAAAAAATAAAATGGTGTATGCAATATGATTGCAGCTATATAAAAACATGGATGCAGGCCAGGTGTAGTGGCTCACACCTGTAATCCCAGCAATTTGAAAGGCCAAGAGGGGAGGATCCCTTGAGGCCAAGAGTTTGAGACCAGCCTGGGCAACATAGTGAGACCCTGTCTCTACAGAATACAAAATCAAACAAACAAAAACATGGATGCAGTGCTCTGGATCTGGAAAGGGGCTCACAAAAATGAAAACAGTTTTAGAGAGCTGGGATTGTGGATGAATTTTGAATTGCAAGTTCAAATGATTCGAGGAATCAGGCAGGTGAGGATGAGTGGGGAAAAATAGCATTGCTGGGAATGATGGCACTGGAGAGGCAGACTCAGCCACAGCCATTCAAATTAAAAAAAAAAAAAAGCAAAACTAAAACACAAAACACTTTGACTTTGTAGAACTTCCTGGACCAGAGCAACAGGTAGGGGGCCCAGAGCCATTCCCCTCCCAGTCTGACCTCTATGGAGGCCTTAGCCTCAGAGGCACACTGGGAACCCCAGGGCCCCAGGGGCAGCAGGGAGCCTCATAGGGATTTTAAGTGGAGAAGTGACCCCATCAGATTAGCAGAATCAAATCATGCTGATTTAAAAGACTGCTGTTGTCTGTGGGCTTTCAGCATGTGACCTCTGCACAATATTTCTTTTTAATGTTGTTGTAATCATTAGTCAAAAAAAAAAAGAAAAAGAAAAAGAAATTCGAACCCAAACTGAAGGAGTTAAAAGAAGTTATGTTCTTTGTTAACAGAGCTGCTTGAGTTGGTTATGAGACTGTGGTTCTAAGTCTTTGAATTCCTTCTGAATAAAGCTGTTTGGGAAAATGCCAAATTGCTATCCAGTGGTGAATTGAACAGCTATGCATCCATCCATCAAATATTTATTGAGCGCCTACCGCATGCTGGGCCCTGGAGGAAGACAGAGGAGGAAAGAAATAAGACAAGGACTCTCTATTCTATGAGTGTGTGGACTGGTCCAAGATTCAGACACATGGACATCAACACGTGCACAAACGCGATGAGAATATGGCTGATTGCTGCTGAGGCCGGAAGAGGAGAACTCAAAAGGCAACATTTGAACTGAATCTTTTTTTTAAAAAGACAGATTATTCCAGTACCAGGGGGCATGCCTTATTCCAAGATACTGGATTTGTTTTATTACTTTATTTTATTTTATTTTTTGGAGATGAGGTCTTGTTATGCTGCTCGAACTCCCGGGCTCAAGGCCACCTTGGCCTCCCAAAGTGCCAGGATTACAGGCATGAACCACCACGCCCAGCCCTGAACTGAATCTTAAAACAGTAATACAGATCTATGTGGCAGAGAAGAGGAAAGGGAGAACATGCCAGGCAAACAGAACAGAAAGAAACCTTGAAACTGTAGGAGAGAGGGAAGTCACCAGGAGAAACTCTCTGACTGGAACAAAGAAGATGTGCCCGAGAGCCATACCCTTCTCCTTCAGTCCCCATGGAAGCCTTAACTGGGGCCTCATGAAGCAACTGGAAAGCCACTGCTATAAGTAATAGGAGACTTCCAAGGATTTCAGATAGGAACGGACTCAATCAGACTTGCGAGGGTCAAACTCTGCAGGAATTTAGGAGATGATCGCCATTATGTTGAAGATAGGCAGTAATAGTAAAACACCCTGGATTTTGATTTCATTTCTTTGTACCTGAGAACTAAGCATTATGAATTTTGGACTTCCCTGCTCCCCCTGCTGGAATAATCGCTTCAATTTTTGAACAGTGGAGGAGAAAATTCCTCCACGTTAATATCTCCCTGGATGCCAGGAAGCCAACATTAACATGTCAATCGACATTGTGTGCTCAATCCTTTCTTTTAACTCAGTGCATAAACATCTCTGGGCTGAGATAGTGTATCTTGTGTGTATCGATTCGCAGACTCTGAGCAACAAGGAACCTGTATGTCATCTTCTTCCTCGATCCTCTCAGAGGTGTGAATAGTATCTTTGAGCCAATGGGCACAACTCAAATTACCCGGGTATGTGTTGGCCAGGAGCATACAGACACTTTGGAGTTTACAAATTTGTTTTCTTTAAAAGCTCAAAGTCTCCATCTGTCACCTCCATACAGTATGACTGTGTGTGATGGGGCGTCTGGTACAATGCCTTTTGGAATGGACATCTTGATGTACGATAATCATCTCTTAAGGACATTTATGTTGCACATTTCTCTTTCAGAGGATAAAATATGAAGATGTCTTCCAATAAAACAGGTGCTGCTTCTTCTTGCCAAATCCTGCCTTGGGTATTAAAAGCAGCCCACCTAACGACAAGACCCAGGAAGTGCCAGCGGCTCTGTCTGTGTGTGGGGCTAATAGTGCCAAAGAAAATATCTTGCTGGAGAGGTGATTGGGTGATATTAAATGTCAAGATCTCAATGAATTGCCCTCAGAGGTTTCATAAAATAGAAACATGGTCTTGTTTCGACTGCTGCTGTGTCAAACAAAACATTTTTTGTCTGCTCCTTTGCAGAGAAATGTAACCATTGGCTTTTGATTTTGGAATACGTTCTAAGGAGGAATTAGAGCAGAGATCAACCTTCTAAATCAGGAGATCTTGGGCTGTGGCAGGGATGGATGGGGAGATTTTCTGGGGCTTGAGGGCTGCCTTTCATTCTTTTCCTGTAGTCTGGCATTTATCTTTTTGGCATGATGAAGGGTAGATTGAGGTTGATTATAGACAGACACTATTAGCATGAACACAGCAGAGATTAACAGCACCGTTGCTTCCAGATGAATCTATAAAGAGCAGGGCCAGCACCTCTGCTTGACTCTGCCTGGTGTAATCAGTGATATATAAGAGCCCATAGTGAGATGGCCTTGAAACCTGAATTAAAGAAAAGATTACCCTCTGAGAGTTGAATGAGTGAAATAATCGATGATATTAGCCACCTGCAGAAATCGTGGTAGAAGACAGGATCTTTCTTTAAGGGTTAAGTGGGAAAAACAGGGTCTGGCATGATTGGAAGTGAAAGAAACTCAAGACTAATCAGTGAGTTGGGCTTAAAGGGATGAACAGGTTAGCTAGGGGGAAGGGCTGGATACAGCCCGTGGAAAATAGAATCCTGGAAATACAGTTTGGGGAGTGTGACTGAGTCTGGGCAAGCGGGCACAGGCTCTGGGGGTGTGAGGATTGGCTGTCAGAGGGTGTCGCCCTCTTCCCTTTCTCACCCTTCTTCCTTATTCGACACATTCATTGAGCACCACTCTGGACCACACACTGTCCTGGGCTTGGAGGGGGTGCAGTGGGCACAACCGAAAGGTCCTTGCGTTCATGGCAGCTGCATGACACTAGAAAATTCACCAAGGTACAAGATGGTTTCACAAGGTGGTAAGTACAGTGAGGAAACTATCGAGGATGACTGGGGGAAGGCAGAGAAAGGCTTTCTGAAGAACGGATGTGAGGCGAGCAGTGTTCCAAGTGTCCCTGCAATGTGGGTGCCTGACACGCAGCAAGCCTTCATTTAGTGATAGCTACTGTTACCTTGTTGATGTTCCGGGTCCCTCAACACACGATGAAGTCTCATCAGTGACTGATGCTCGTGAAGGGATGATACCTTCGACTCATGCTCGGCTCTCACAGTGTTCAATTAGAGCTCTCAGTTTAGGATATTAATCCACATCGAAATCTAATCTTGCCAGAAAGTCATATTATTTTCATTTTGATATTATTTTCATTTTGAAATTCATTTCATTTTGATATCTATGCTATCTATCCAAATGAGTCAACATAGTGGAGAATTTATCCATTTTGTAGGTTAAGGAATAATCTTGTAGCTTAATTATTAGAAAATGAGCCAAACAGATTAGAAAAAAAAAAAAAAAAGATTTCCCCATCACCTCCTTATCCAAGTTTTCAGGGAATTTTTTGTTTCTCCACTGTTAAGGCCCACCCACCACTTTGTCATCACCTGCTATGAAGCCATTACTTAAGATCAGACACATTCATCTTGTCCTTATCATCATCATTTATTAAATACTTATGTGTATTTACTCAATTGCATGTATTTTCTCAGCTAAATTTCAAACGAATGCTATGGAATCGGTATTTTATTACTCCCATTTTATAGATGAGGAAGCCGAGGCTCAGAGAGGTAGTGAACTTGCCAAAGCCACACAGAGGGTAAGTGTCAAACACAGGTCTGTTTCACCTCAGGGCCTGAATCTCAGTCACCATTCTGTAGGCCATTTTTTGGAATCCGAGACCACTGCAGGTTCCTACGAACCCCTTATGTAACTTTAAGACAAATCACCAAAAGTGAGGATGAGGAAGCCAGTCAAAATAACGAAAGACTTAAGCTGCATGCAGTCAACATTAAAACCTTATAGAAGTTAATTAAGTGGATGTAAAAATCTTGTCTTCTTTTCCATGGCTTTGACGGAAAGAGAATGACCGTAGCTTGGATTTTACACCTTCTCTTTCTTCCTCCCACAAATATAAAATATCTGAAAATTCCTAGGATGCAAAGCACTATGCAAGGCACTGAGGTCTCAAAAATCAATAACCCCAAATCCCTGGTCTCAAGGAACTTACACTCTCGTGCTCAAGCTATAAACATGAGTCTTTATTAACTGGAGATAAGTAGGGAGTCATAAATGAGCTCAGGAAGGAATAGATAACATAAAGACTGGATGTGTGGATGGAAGATAGAAGGTTTCCTGGAGGTGGTGCTTCTTGAACTGTCTTGAAGCATTGTGTCAAATTAACTTTCGCCCAAAGCTGCCTCTTAAGTTCAGCCTAAAGGTCTGTCTGTACACACTGAACTGGAACCTAAGTGGATGGGTAAACAGATTATAATCTCTTAGACCAATCACCAAATTTCAGCCAATCAAAGGTGGCCAACTGTTCAAACTGTATTTAAATAAGGCAAACACTGATCTGCATCTAACTGTTCCTGCACTTCAATTTCTTTTTTTTGTCCATAGATCCCCTTTGACCTTGAAACAGCATGGAATCCCTCTAAACCTATTCTAGTTTGGTGGGAGAAGGCTGCCTGATTCATGAGTTATTCTTTACTCAGTTTAAATGCTGTTAAATTTAATTTGTCTGGAGTTTTTCTTTTTTCAGTTGTTCATTGCTAGCTGGGTGGATGAGGGGCAGGGGGAAGTGTCTAAGGAAAAGGGAGCAGTGTGTGCAATAGGCATTGGGCATGGGCTCTCTGGGGGCGCCGTAATAGGTTCAGAATAGGCATAGTGGCTCAAGCCTGTAATCCCAGCACTTTGGGAGGCGGAGGCGAGAGGATTGCCTGAGCTCAGTGTTCGAGACCAGCCTGAGCAACATAGCAAGACCTCGTCTCTATAATAAATAAAAAAAATCAGCTGGGCATGGAGGTGCATGCCTGTGGTTCCAGCTATCTGGAAGGCTGAGGTGGAAGGATCACCTGAGCCCAGCAGGTCGAGGCTGCGGTGGCTGGGAGCGTGCCATTGCACTCCAGCCTGGTAACAGAGTGAAACTCCAACTCAAAAAAAAAAAAAAAAAAAAATAGGCTGGTGCACAGGGTACGTGTGCGTGACTGGGAGGAAATGAGATTGCACACATGAATATGCCAGACCTGGATGAGCTTCATAGGCAAGGTCAAGGTGCTTTAGACTCTAAACCAGGGGTTCCCCACTGAGGGCTTACACACGCCAGAGTGACAGGGGTGAACTTACAGCTGGCTTGCTCAGAAGCACACATCACCTAGCAGAGCGAATGAACCTCCACATCCAGCATGCAGGCGAGCTTGCCTATTAGCAGGAGAAAAAGGCGGAGGAATGCTGTTGAGAGTGGTGGAGAAGCAAAGGGAATTTAAGTAGGAGAGTGCCATCAGCAGCTCTGCACTGAGAAAGCCCTTTCTAGCAGTAGTCTGGAACATGGACCGGGTGGGGCAGGGGATGGGTAGGCAGTTGGGAAGAGGCAGGAAATGGGGATGGACAAGGGGGATAATAACTTCAGGCGGTTGCTGAGATGGTCAA
The DNA here is from genome assembly GCA_963574415.1 of Tarsius wallacei. Lineage (NCBI taxonomy): Eukaryota > Metazoa > Chordata > Mammalia > Primates > Tarsiidae > Tarsius > Tarsius wallacei. Next base: position 39,389 of record CAUYQG010058364.1, read on the forward strand.
GGCAAGAAGTGATGAGCCCGGAACAAGGGAAGAAGAGATGGCTTCAAGAGACATTTTAGGACTTAGAGCTACTGTCTCTCAGGAGTCGGCTGCTGTGGGGGTGAAGGGAGGCATGGTCTGGGTGGCTGGTGGTGTTTGGATCGAACACCTGGCTGGAAAGTGGTCCCATTATGAAAAGAATTTTTGTATTGTTGTATAAAGCAATGTAGCTATGAAGACGTTGGAGGAATGAAATTATTCTTCTGGAAGGTATCTTGAAAGCTAGTAGCTGCATATCTCCTTAAGAAAGTATCCAAAGGGGCCGTATATCTTCAGACATACATGATCTTTAGGTCAAGCCTGAGAAATATACACTCTTTCTGAACCTCATGTGTCCACCAAAGGCTGATAGCTAAGTTCTCAGTTCATCTGTACCAAAGGGACTCCTTTTTCCCCCCTAAAGTAGTAGATCGTGCCAGGAGGTTTTACGCCCTATTACCAATAGTGAGATATTCAATTAAGTATAAGGAACAAAACTCACTTAAGTCTTGAGACCAATTTTAGCTAGATTTCTTGTTGTCTTCTGGAAACCTCACATTACCTTACTTGCATCAGTTTTATAAATACAAACAAGTCCAGGTGAGGTGGCTCATGCCTATAATCCTAGCACTTTGGGAGGCTGAGGTGAGAGAATTGCCTGAGCTCACGGGTTCGAGATCAGCCTGGGCATCTTGGTGAGATCTCATATCTACAATAAATCGAGAAAAATTAGCCAGGCGTGGTGGCACATGCCTGTAGTTCTAGCTACTTGGAAGGCTGAGGCAGAAGGACTGCCTGAGCCCAGCAGGTCGAGGCTGCGGTGGCTATGAGTGAACGAGCCGCTGTACTCCAGCCTGGGGTGACAGAGGGAGACTCCAACACAAAAAGCAAACAAACAAACAAACAAATCGGAAACATCTTTTCCTAGTTTGAACTTTAAACGGAAGTAAAAAAAGCAAATGTAACAAACTTATTACTAAAGAAACAAGTTCATTTAGAAAGAACTTTTGTTTCTACGAAGTTATACCAAGTAGCTGTAATGAAGAAATGTTTCTTTTTCTTTTTTTTGAGTTGGAGTCTCTCTCCGTTGCCCAGGCTGGAGTGCAGTGGCACGCTCACAGCCACTCCACCGTCAACCTCCTGGGCTCTAGCGATCCTTCTACCTCAGCATTCCAAGTAGCTGGAACTACAGGTGCACGCTACCACGCCCAGCTAATTTTTGATTTATTGTAGAGATGAGATCTTGCCAAGTTGCCTGGGCTGGTCTCGAACCTGTGGGATCAGGCAATCCACTCACTTCAGTCTCCCAAAGTGCTGGGATTACAGGCTGAGCCACTGAGCCTGGCCAAGAGATGTTTCTAAAGGGAGACTTGGGACCCTCCCCGCCCCGGTAAAAGGAACCCTTTCTCTGCAGCAAGCATACCCCGGAAGTGAGGCTGAGCTGAGAGCTCACGGCCTGAGGGTGATGGTTGTGCTGTAGGGCCACAACCGGAAACACCAACTTGGTACACAGAGTAGTGTGTATGGAGACCTGATCAAATGAGAATTAGATTTAAATCCAACAGACATTCACAGAGTACCTCTTATGCCAGGTCTCGGGCTATCGGTTTCCTTTCTTATGTTTCATCTTTTCAAATGCCATAACAACCTTCCAATCTGTTAACATTTATTAAGCTTATAAAGGCTCAGTATCAAAACAGGATGGGGTCCACACCCCAGGTGAGCATCTACCTTCTGTTCAAGCTAGAGATTTTTTTTCCCCCAAGCTAGAGATTTGAGAGCAGTCCTAAAGTGAAGAGACATCTACATTTAGAGTTTCTCTTCCTTTGGTCTGGCTTAGTGGTTTTCAAACTTAGTATGTCTAAGAACTACTGACAAGGTCATACACATGAAACCACATATTCTGTACTTAACAAGCGATTTAAGGAAATTTAAGGACAATTAGGACTATGGGTGAGCTTTAGAGCCCAACCTCCACCCAAGATGGTATGCCCTGTCAGTCTAGTTATCAGCAAGATGGCGTGAGAGTTAATCACACAATTACTTAAACTCAATTTTTAAGAAGAATTGGAAGGCTAGGAAGCTTATAATGCTAAACTGCCTCTAACAGTAGACGCTTAGACATAAAAACAAAATAAAATCCAATTAAAAAGAGCAGAGAAATGAACAAAGCCAGAGGCAGACTTACCAGGAAGCTGAAGATGCTTGACTTTTGGGGCCCGCTCTGCACAGACCCCTTCCAAGGCGATGTGCTTAATCTGCATTCATAATTTTGTATTTTTTTCACAAAGAAGATCCCTTTTCCTTTCAAAAAGAATAAGCTTTAAGCTCTGTGAATTCTGCATTCGCCTCTGCATACAGCAGTCACTAGTCTTGAGCTCTAAATTTAGTCCTGCGCTTCTAAGCACTGAAGGCAAAATGTGACCTGTGACAACTTGTTACATGCAGTGAAGTGTCAGGAGGTGAACCGGAATGTCCGAAATTACGGAACAGTGTTGACTGCCGACCTTATTCATAGAGCCTGAGCTGACAGCTAGAGAAATTAGGCATCAATATTAGAAAATAATACTATGTTACTGCCTTATTAGCTAATATGTAATGTGCTTACAGTTCACCAACAATTCAGTAAATAAACATTTATCAAGTGCCTGCTTTGTGACTAGCCCTGAGCTAGAGTCTCAGAGAAAAATCAAAGGCTGAAGCTCAGATCTCTTCTATCAAAAAAGTTCTGGAAGAGGCAGATCAGTGTGTCCTGAAGACATTTTATAGGGAAACACTTTCTAGAGGAAACCCTGAACTGCCTCTGGGTTCAATTATAAACATGTTCTGCCTTAGCGAAAGTGAGAAAGTGGAAAGGCCCCTGGCTGGAAATCAAGGAGCAGGGCTGCAGGTTCTCCTTTGCTCCCTCTGTTCTGTCCTTCCACAAATGTTTTCTGAGCACATATTCTTTTTTAAATAGCAGCTTTTCTGAGATATATTTTACATGCATACGATTGACCTATTTAAAGTGTATAATTCAATAGCTTTTAGTTTAGCCACAGTATTGTGCGAACATTACCACAATCAATTTAGAACATTTCATTACGCCTCAAAAAAACCCCCATACCTGCTAGTTGTCACTTTCCATCTCCCTTCCTCTTCCAGGCCTAGGCAACTACAAATCTACTTTCTGTTTCTGTGGATTTGCCTATGCTATTAATTTCCAAGCATCTGTTCTGTATCAGGCCGATGGCCAGGAGCAGGGGGCTACAGTCACTAGCATCTTCCGTCCCCCTGAGAATCTCTGCTATTAGCTAGGGGGATATAACACCTAGCCTTCCTGGGCTTCAGCTTTTTCTCCTGTCAATGGAAGGGATGGAATGTGGGCTCCCTTCTTTAAAAACTCGACTTTAAAATTTAGTCCTAGAGAAAAGCATGAGGCAAACGGTGGGTAGTTGGGAACTTTCAAATGCTCTTGCTAGGAACCCAGAATGTACAATTTTCCTGGAGGCCCATTCGGTAATATGTATAAAAAGAACTAAGAGTGTATGCACCTTCAGATGCTGAAATTTCACTTCAGAATTATCCTTAGACATTCATCAAGGATGGCTGTAAAAATATGTATGTTAAATAAACAGATAGTCATGGTGATGTTGCTAATTTTGAAAATCATGAAATAAATGTCTAACAATAGAAGGTGTGACCCTGAAATCCCCCCACAGAGCCCTAGTTAAGAACCCGCACTCTAGATGACATATTCTAAATAATTTAAAACTTTTGTTAGTCAGTGTGTGTGTGTGTGTGTGTGAGTGTGCTGTGTGTGTGACAGGGTTTTGCTCTGTTGCCAGGGCTGGACTACAGTGGCATGATCGCAGCTCACTGGCATGATTACAGTTCAATGCAGCCTCAAATTCCTGGACTCAAGTCTCCTGGGCTCAAACTCCCTCTTTAGCCTCCCAAGTAGCTGGGACTACATGCACATGACACCACGTCTGACTAATTTTTTTTTTCCTGCTAATTAAATTTTTTTGTTTTGTTGTTTTTTGTGGGGTCAGACACTCCCTGTCACCCAGGCTGGAGGGCAGTGGCACACTCACGGTTACCACGCCTTGACTTGTTGGGCTTAAGTAATCTTTCTGCCTCAGTCTTCCAAGTACCTGGAACTACTGGTATGGACCACACCCAGCTAATTTTTTGTAGAGACGAGGTCTTGCCAAGTTGCCTGGGCTGGTCTCAAACCCCTGAACTCAGGCAAACATCTTGCCTCTGCCTTCCAACGTGCTAGGATTAAAGGTGTGAGCCACTGGACTCCGCCTCACAGTGTTTTGGATTGTGGGATTGTTACTGTAATGTGTTTAATAATTCCAGCTTTTGTCCTTTGATTCCAGGCTTTTCCTACTCATTTTCATCTTTACCATGTCATACTCTTTAATTCACAAATAACTGTTATCTTGACAGAGAGCTGAAAGTCTAACACTTTTGTCCCAAGGTATCTTCATATTTCTTTGTGATCAAACAGAAATGAGTTCATCAAGGGTTCTGGAAACCTGATTGTTTACAGACAGCCATATTTTGAACTTTATATGGTGTCTAATAGAAGTGCAATTAAAACTTGAAAACAAATTATTATATTTTTGTAATTTTAAAGAGGGCAGAGCATATACTTTTGAAAAAGATATTATTTCTGACTGCTTTATTACGTGTGGTTAGGCTGCTAAATCCAATGATAATATGTAGAGTAAGCACCATTCATTTCTACTCCACCTGCTTACCACTGAAGACATTTCAATATTTCAGTGACTTCGGCCAACAGAGATTATCATGGAAACATTTTACGTAAACTGTCCCCTCTAGTCTTTTCAAGGATTTAAACATACTTTCCTTTCTTTGTCATTCACGAAAGGTAGAATAAATATTTACTTTAGGTTTACCTTTAAATTTAGAATTTCTTCCTAAAATAATAAACATGTTATTTAAACAATACATTTTAAAAATATCTTGATCTGGAATATTTGTTCAAGCTGGTGTTTTATCTGAAATAATTTTTTTAGAAGAATACCTTTACTTGCAGTTTGATAACAACTAATTTATTCTGTAGCTAATTTAATTACTTGGTAATTAGTTTACCAGAGCAGGAAAGAAGACAAAATAAATGTCTTTGTGATTGGTCCCTTGTAATGAAATAGACGAGTGAGTAAACACACACTTTTATTGTACCAGCCAAGGCAGATCTTGTGTGTGTGTGTGTGTGTGTGTGTGTGTGTGTATTAAGCTTAGATTCTCTTCAGTTCTTTCCCATTGCTTTTTTAGCACTCTTCTCCCACTTAAGAGTTTGCTGTAGGTGTTTCATCCTTGAAATTAAAAAAAATTTTTTTTTAATTTTAAAGATGTGGGGTACTATTCAGATTTAGGTATACAAGTGGTCATCGTACAGGTAAAGTTTGGGCCTCCCTTTGGTCCCCACTTTACCTGGTTTGAGATCAGGTACACTTATTGATGTTATGTGCCTCCCCCAAAACCCCTCTCCCGTGGCAGTGGCCTGCTACTGCCAATCCCTTTCTGATTGTATTATTCACCCCTGAAGTTTATCCTTGAGCTTTGAGCCGACCCAGGGGCTGGCATTTGTCAATCAAATTAGAGTCACGAATGACGTTTAGTTTGTGTTTACTACTTTGGGGGCTGAAGGATACTGAGGACTGTCAGATTACTCAGTTATGTGCCCATAGGTCTAGGCTTCCTTAGGACCCATAGGAAGATACCCTGGATATTAAATCTCATGTATCAATGGGAAAACTTAATAGGCATGTTCTGCCTCACCAGTGAGGGAAGGGTGGAAAGACAAAAACTTCGGGAAGGTGAAGTTTTATCCTTAACCAAAGGGCCTGTGCTGAGCTCAGGATGAAGAGCCTCACAGGTAGCTACACGGGCAGGCTTGTCATCCAGCGACAGTCCCAATGGATCTGAAGAAGTTTCTAAAGAAAGATGTTCCCTGGACAAGCTGTGAAGCAACTCAGCTTCACTAGGAGCTCAACAGGGGTCCTTCGGTAAACTGCTGCCTTTTGGAAGCACTTTTGAGAGCATTGCAGTCATTGATGGGCTCCTCAGGGAAACAGGAAACCCTGAAAGCCGTTAATGGACACTGCTGTCAAAAGGCTCTGTGGGTATCCTCTGCAAGGACCCATGGTGGGTGAGGCCTCACAGTCTGGGCTGCCCTGCCATGGGCCTCCCCGGATGTCGAAGAGGAGTGTATAGGCTGAGAGAGAGTCTAGACTAGAGAGTCTGGGGAGAGTCATCTGAGAGTAGAGTTATGGTGTTAGCTGGCTGGATTCCCCGGCCAGCACTTCCTCGGGGCTTCCAGGAGATACCTTTGCTTTGAAGGCACAGTCTCAGCTCTGCTTCTTTGAGAAAGACCAGGAAGGGGGAGGCAGAGCCTTGGAAGACTGACAATAACGCATCTTCCCAAACATCCACATAGTGACTTTTTGAAGGCAAGGGGACATTGAATGTGAGTTCATTTTAAATATATAACATGAAACTAATTATCACCCCCTTTATCTTTGGGACGAGAGGGGCTCACCATCTTCAAAAATCCCAGAGCAGGATGGTAGTCATAGACGTCTGTATTATTCTGACCACAACTCTTCCTGGTCCTTATACATGTTCACAAGGTATCCTCATTGACATTCACAAGGTGATGTCTTTAAGACTGGGGTGTGCAATCCCCCTACAGGGAAGATACCTGGAGAAACTCAAATCACTCTATGAAAAAGATATCTGCACACGCATGTTTATTGCAACATTATTCACAATAGCAAAAACATGGAACCTTGTGAGAGGGATCTACATTGGGCACTGCTTATGAGAATCTAATGCCTGGTGATCTGAGCTGGAGCTGAGACGGTGATTAGCAGTGAGGTTTGACTGCACATTTCCCCACCTTGTCCATGGAAAATCATCCTCCACGAAACCGACCCCTGGTGCCAAAAAAGGTTGGGGACCACAGCTCTAGGAGGCAGAACTGTCCTGATCATCTCCCAGGGCTTCCTGCCAACACTTCCTGGCTCTGATCTTGGAACCTCAGGACTACCCAGCTCTCACCCTGATCCTGACCACACCTGTTGCTGACACTGCTTCTCCTCCATGCCTGTGGCCCTGGCACCACTGAAGCACTTCTCCAGTGTCTGACTCAGTTGTGTCCAGTGTTTGGCTTCATCATTTGTTTCTTAGAGCGAACATTCTAGAGACTTGCTCTGCTGGGGAATAAGTTCATGCTTTCTTTTTCATGTTGTCATTTGCCCATCTTTTGCACAGTAGTTGCATGTGTCCTGCTCTGGTTATTTTCACACAGCAGGTTGGTAGGAAACACCAATTTGGATGCAGACACTTTACCTCGGGAATTCCTCCGGACGCACAAGCTCCTCACTCATCAGCATCTCTGGTTTCATTTGACCTTGACTATACAATTTTCTTTTATTCCTTGGCCTGGACTATTTGCCTTTGACCTTGATGTTGGGCCTCCTCTTGGGACAACTTCCAGTCCTACCTGCTTTCTAGACCTTGTATCCTCTAATGAGAGGCACCACACTCCCAAACCCTGTCTTTGTCCTTGGGACTCAAGGTCTGGCTGGGTCTGATGTTTTTCCTGATTTGGTTGGGTGTGTGTATGTGTGTGTGTGTGTGTGTGTAGGTTGAAGGAGGGGGTACTGTGAGAGAGGAAATTTAGACAACAGTTTGACAAAGAGCTCATTGTCACTCTTCCTGCTTGAGTTCACCTTCTGTGGTCCCATAAGAGACTGATTCATCCCAAGGCACATTAACGGAGCAGACTCAGGAATTCTCTTTCCTGCTCCCCTTTCTATATTTAGGGACAGGCAAACATACTCTTATGCACAATAAAGTCCTTAAAATGTTGAACCTGCAACTAACTTACGTTATTCATTTATTCAACAAATATTTATGAGCCATCTATTATGTACAAGGCACTGAGAATATAGCAGTGAAGAAGAGAGACCCTCCCTAGCAGGGACCCAAGTAGGAAAAGACTCCATTTTTCAGTAATCTTAAAAATATATGTATCACTTCCTAATGATACTTTGTCTTATACCCACAATTTGCTACCAACATTTTTAACATTTCACACATACTCTTTAATTTTGTTGCTTTCTTTCAGCATTGAAGGCATGGCTGACTGGCTTGAGTCCAATGACTATCCAAGACTACTATTTTCTACTTTCAGTATCCTCACAAATTATTTTCTCAAGTATATTATGAATTTATAAGACCTATGCTTCTGATTGCTTTTGTTCTTTTGGTTTGCCAATCTTTTTACTAAATAAATAAGGGCAAAATACAATAAAATCCTCAAATAATTTTTTTTGAGTTGGAGTCTCACTCTATTGCCCAGGTTGGAGTGCAGTGGCATGTTCATGGTCACTGCAGCCTCGACCTGCTGGGCTCAGGTGATCCTTGTGCCTCAGTCTTCCAAGTTGCTGGAACTACAGGAACACACCACCACACCCAGCTAAATTTTTTAAAAAGTTTATTGTAGAGACGAGGTCTCACCAAGTTGCCCAGACTGGAGTTGAACCCCTGGGCTTAGGCAATTCTCTTGCCTCTACTTCCCAAAGTGCTGGAATCAGAGGCGTGAACTACCACACCCAGCCTCCTCAAATAATTATACAAACACCGCTTAACAAACTGCATGGGTGGCTGGCATTTAGTGTTTGGAAGGCAGTGTAAAGAGGTCAATGTTTAATGCATGAAAGATCATTTGAAAGTTGAATACATGAAAACATAGGACTGCTTGAATTTTGAATGCCTCTTGTCTGACCATTACAGCTTTTGTAATCAGTGTAATTTTGGCAAAAAAGGAGATTTCCAGCTGTTTCAAGTCACAGATGTCTTCTTTTCTAGGCTGTTCTAAAAATACATATGGGCTGTTTTCTGAAGTTTTAAATCAGAATTCTCTTCATAGATTTTTTTTTTTGCTTAGATTTAGAATCCTTTGGGCTGTGTGCAAGAGTGAACTGGAGGCTAACTTACTCTGGAAGGAATTTTCTGGAGCTAGTAAGTCATGCAGCCCTTATAGCCTCTTCCCTTCCATTCATAGTATGGGCCCAGTCCTGAAGGTTCACAAAGAACCAAACGTGCCCCACTCTTTTCAGGGCATGGGGAAGGAAGAAGGACGGAAGTCTACATTTCAGGAGTTCTACCTGAGGCTGAGGCGGGAGTGGAGAGATCTGTGAGACAGGTAGAAAGCTCAGGCACAAGATTACAAATGAAAGAGTAAGTTTAAACTGTCAAGGCGCTGTCCTTTGCAGATAAACATAATCTGTGAGCTCTTCCCAGGCGGAGGCTGGTTCTTATTCATCCCATTCTGTCATTTCAGGGACCAGTGGTGCAGGGGGTGTATTCCCAGCCTCAGCTACTGTTGGCCTTCAGAGGCAACAGAGGACTGGGGAGGGAAGGATGTGCAACTTCTCTAGAGAATAAAGCAGGTAGGGCATGGTGGCTCATGCCTGTAATCCTAGCACATTGGGAGGCTGAGATGGGAGGATTACTTGAACTCAGGGGTTCAAGACCAGTTTGGACAACATAGCAAGACATTGTCTTTACTAAATAAACAAACACATAAATAAATAAGTAAATAAAAATAAAAAAATTAGCCAAGCATGGTGGTGCATGTCTGTAGCCCCAGCCCAGGAGGTCGAGGCTGCGGTGAGCAGTGATTGTGCCACTGTGCTCCAGACTAGGCAGCAGAGTGAGACCCTAGCTCAATTTAAAGAAGAAGGAGGAGGAGGAGAAGAAAAAGAAGAAAGTAAAGACTCAGAAGCCTGGGAGAGCACATAAGAGGACAGATGTGAGGGAAATAGCCTGTTCTTAGTGAAAAGCTGAAGTTTCAGAGCCAGCAGGCCTGCGTTCAAATCCCAGCTGTGCCACGTGGACTCTGCTCTTGGCCTAATAAGTTGCTGATCAGCTCTGAGCTCAGGTGTTTCTCTCACCTCTCACAAGGGAAGGATAATAGCACCTACCTCATACAGGGTTATGGGGTTAAGCAAAACAATGTGTGTCAAGAGCCTAGCATGGTCTGCATGCCCAGTGGGCATTTAATAAGCCAGAGTCAGTAATAATGATGAAAATGAAGCCCATGGAGGCTGGGTTAAAAAATAAGTGCTGATGGCCAATAAACATGAGATGCTCAACCCTGTGACACAAGCCGGGGGAGCATGAACTAAAGCAATAACAGCTCTGGTTACGTGACTGGCAAAAATAAAAAGGGAATTATCCACTGCTCAGGAGGGAGAAGGAACACGTTGGGGTATTAATGGTTGTAAGCTATTAGGGAGGCAATTTGGTCATATCTGTTATAATTAGAAAAGACACATACCCTTTGACTCAATAATCCCACTTCTGAGACTCTATTATGAATAAATAATAACAAATAGGTAAACATAGCATCGCACATATTTATGGATGTTCACTACTTAACTGCCTATGACAGTAATAGCACCATAATTGGAAACAACCTAAACGTCCATCAGTAAAGAAGTGTAGGAATAAATGATGTCCCTTTCATTTCATGGAATACTAATCAACCATTAAAAATAATGAGGTAGAGTTATGTGTGGAAAATGCCCACAGTATATTGAGTGAAATAAGAAAGTGTGGGGGCAATAACTATAGCATCATTCTATGTCTATAAAAATTGTCTGGATATACAAATAGATAGCTTCATCTGTATGTATCTCATAAAAAGCTGGGAATCACACACACCCATCTGTTAAGGGCAGTCACCACCTTTGGGGTTTAGAAGGTGGAATGAGAAAGAAGTCTTGTTCATTGTTTTCTTTATACATGAAATGGTGGGAATGTATGTGTCTTTTTTTCCTTTTTCAGCACTATCTAAATAATACCTAAGAAAGGAAAGATGCAAAGAAGGGAGGAAGGGGAAAGAAAAAAGGAAAGAAGAAGGAAGGGAATAAGAAAGGAAGGAAGAAAGAAGAAAGAGAGGAAGAAGGAAAGAAGGCAGGAAGAAGGGGGAGAGAAGAAAGAAAGGGAGGAAGGAAGAAAAGAAGGAAGGGAGGAAGAAAGGAGAGAAAGAAGAAAAAAGGAAGAAGGAAGAGAGAAGAGAAGAAAGAAGGAAGGAGGAAGATGGGCCAGGACAGAGAAGCAGGAATTGCCTCTGTACTCCTGTACACAGTGTGAGACTCATGGCATGTAATAGGTGCTGAGTATTTAAATATTATTAAAATAATAGTAATATAATAAATAGTAAAACAATAAAATTTAAAATAGTCCTTGAGTACTGGTTAACCAGTAGAGCAACACTTAAAAAGGTAATTAGCAGCCGGGCTCGGTGGCTCAGCCTGTAATCCTGCGCCTTTGGGAGGCTGAGGCGAGTGGATTACCTGAGTCCGTGGGTTCGAGACCCGCCCGGGCAACTTGGCGAGACCTCATCTCTACAATAAATAAAAAAAATCAGCAGGGCGTGGTAGCGCGTGCCTGTAATTCCAGCTACTCGGAAGGCTGAGGCGGAAGGATCGCCAGAGACCAGCAGGTCGAGGCTGCGGTGGCCGGGAGCGGCCACTGCACTCCAGTCTGGGCGACAGAGTGAGACTCCAACTCAAAAAAAAAAAAGGTAATTAGCTTATTTGCTTTTTAAAAAGTGGCCATAGCCGGGATCGGTGGCTCAGCCTGTAATCCCGCGCCTTTGGGAGGCTGAGGTGAGTGGATTGCCTGAGCCCGCCGTTTCGAGACCCGCCTGGGCAAGCGAGACCTCATCTCTACAATCAATCAAAAAATCAGCTGGGCGTGGTAGCACACGCCTGTAGTTCCAGCTACTCGGAAGGCTGAGGTGGAAGGATGGCGGGAGCCCAGCAGGTCGAGGCTGCGGTGGCTGGGAGCGGCCACTGCACTCCAGTCTGGGCGACAGAGTGAGACTCCAACTCAAAAAAAAAAAAAAAAAAAAGTGGCCATAACCTGGCAGTCGTCGTGACAGGCCTGCACTCAGGCTCCTGGGAGTGAGGGAAGAAGTGGGCCCAGTACAGCTTGTTCTGTGCTCTGCTGAGGAGGTTTTACCACATGATGGACCTGGGCCCCTCCGAGTCCAGATGTTGGAGCTGACAGGAAAAGCCTGGTTGTGCAATTGTCCTTCGAGTTGAAAGTGCTGAAGCCAAGTGCCACCCAGTGCCTGCCAAAGCCAAGCAGTTGCAAAAGGCATGTAATTATACAAACTCCAGAGAAACCAAATGCTGTTCCTCCCGGGAGCTCAAAAGAGGAAGTTCCAGCTTACAAAATAAAGGTAGCACCACGTGACTTGACTTTATTTCTGTTTTTTGACCAGCTAACGGTCTTATTTCTAACTTCATGGATGCCAGCTTGAAAATGATGAAGCTTAATAACATTTTATTTCCTCTCTTGAGGGATTTCACAAAGTATTCGAGGTGCCAAGATTCAAAGTTTAAGTGTAAATGGGCTTCTAAATAATCCTTAACACTAAAGTTGAACTTTTTAACCTTTTCCTGAAGTTTATTTGGATGAACAAATTTTGGACACTTGAGAAAATACTGGCCAGGCACGGTGGCTGTAATCCCAGCACTCTGGGAGGCTGAATCGGGACGATTGCTTGAGCCCAGGAGTTTGAGACCAGCCTGGGCAACATAGCGAGACTTTGTCTCTACAAAAAATAAAAAAATTAGCCAGGCATGGCGGCTACTTGTGAAGTCTCGGGTTGAGGCAGAAGGTTGAGGCTGCGGTGAGCTGTGATTGTGCCACTGCACTCCAGCCTGGGTGACAGAGTGAGACCCCGACTAAAAAGAGAGAGAGAAAGAGAGAGAAAATACTTTCTCTAGCTTAGAAGGTCACAGCAAACGGTGTTGGAGGTAATCGGGAGGAAATTGGAAGTGGAAAGATAACAGGGCTGTGAGGTGGGCATTGCGGAGGAAGATGTGTTTGCAAGGCAGCTTTGGGAGACATAAAGAGAACTGGGCAGAAGCACAGCCAGTCTTGGAGAGAACCTCTGTGTCTTCAGGCAAAAGAGCTGAGATTTGCCTCAGAGGGCCTGAGGCAGCTGGTGGGAGGCCTGAGGCTGTGCGGGCGAGCTCTGGCATGAAGCCCAGCGGTCAGTGCCAAGACGGGAGGACTTTCTGGGTAGATGGAAAAGAATTGCTGGTGAGTGGGCCATGCAGGGAAGTCCCGAAGAAGAAGAGGGCTGGATTATCAGAGGTGGGAGATGACGAGAAGAAGAAAAGAACACATTTGATCCTTGATTTATTTTGCCACTCTAGCGCTGTTTTGAGCTCTGTCTTTAATACTGATGCAACGTATTTTTGTCTTTAATACTGATGCAACGTATTTTTGGAGCATCAGCAGACTGCAGTGGGGCTCTGCAGTCATCCGCTGCTGGATGTTCAGGTTGCTTCTAATTTTTCACTATTGTAGCCATCTGTGCGGTGAACCTCTTTGTGCATTCTACTCTTCCTGAATTGAGGACAGTTTCCTAAGAAAAGATTCTGAGAAGTGGAACAATTGGGTCAAAGGATATGAACATTTTTGTGTGTCTTAAGACACAGTGGAAAGCCAAATTTCTTTCCAAAAGGTTGGTTGAACCCAATCACTTTCATTTCAAACAAGATTTTATGGGTGATTACGCAGGGCTTTTAATAAGGTGCTGGCTAAGAAACGATAGTGCAAAAACTGACATTCATTCTGCGCTGATCATAGCTTTTCTGTCCACTGTCTTATTTAATACTCATGACAGCCCTGTGCGACAGACATTATTATCCCCATTTTACAGATGAGGAGACAGGTTCAGAGAGATTAAGGACTTTCCCAAGGTCCCATGGCTTGTTGGAAGGCGGAATCACTATTAGAACTCAGGCCTGACTTCAATGCCCTAAGCTTCCCTCCAGGTCATGCTGCCTTCGACAGTTTCAAGAACATAATCCAAGAAACAATGACACACCCAAGATACATCCTGGGTCCCACAGAGCTATGAAGCTATGAGCTGATTTTTTCCAGATGATACTATTGGTGAGAAAGTTTATTTTCATTAGAAACACATTCTATTTTAGAGTGAAACGAGTTGATTCTTTATTATCATATTCTATTTCTACCACCCCTACCTAATCCAGATCCCTGACATCTTACCTAGAACCACAAAATAGGCTGCAACTTGTTGTCTTCCTGCAACCACTCCATTGTATAGGATGGAATGGGCAGGGGAGTCCTAAACTGGATCCAGAACTCATCTTCTGAAAATATGCCATTTGACCATGTTATCTCCATGTTTATAAGCATCTTAAACCTTCACTGGCATGCATTGTCAATGAAATCAAATATAAATATTCATGTTAAAAGTTTTAGGACCCCAAACCAATAGCTCCCGTAGGAATTCCTATCTGTGCTATGTCCTTGGTACCCAGGGATTTGTAGCAGGATGGCAGTATGAGGCAGGGTAGAGGTTCCAAGGGTTGACTAGAGTAAAATATCCTATCCAAGAGTGACTAAAGAGGAAAAAACCTATAAGGTGGGCTAATAAGAGGCTGCATCATTTGGCTAGTGGTTGGGAATTTGGCTGCGGTGTCAGATTGCTTGGGATTCAAATCCCAGCCCTGGCACTTGCTGGTGGTATGGCACTTAGCATCTCAAGCCTCAATGTCCTCATCTGCAAAATGGGGGTAAGAGCAATGTCACTTCACAGGTTTACTTTGAGGAGTAGAGGTGGTAAAACATTTAAAGACCTTGGAAGGTCTATGTTAGTGTTAGTTTTACTTCCACAGGCTTGAGTGGGAATTGAGAAATAAACCTTTGAGGTTAAAAATGAGAATCAAGTTCTCAGGGCCTGAGCAGGCCTCTACATGGGAAATGTAGTCAAACTGATCCAGGGTGGCAAAGGGTGCCTATGAAGCAAGCAGGTGCAGGTGCTAGACAAATGATATAGTCAGCCTTGGAGAGGCTGGTCCGAGCAGGTGGCACAGGTGTGCTGTGCTTGGTTAAAGGTATGGAGTCAGGAAAACATCACGATTTCCCACTATATCAGTGTGTGTGTCCCTCTCCACCCTCAGCTGTTCCTTGAACACCCCAGTCTCTATCATGTCCGCCCAATCCTGCCTAACTTATCTTCCCTGGAACGTCTTCCCCCCACCAACCCAAATCCTATCTGCCCCACAAGATGGGAAACAAACCTCCATTCTTCTACACAGCCTCTGCTGAACCTCATTCTTCCCTCCCCCTACCAGTTAGAACTGAGCCCTCCCTTGCTCATATTCTTCTGGCAATTATTCTTTTCACAATTCACTTGGCAATTAATCACACACTGTCTTGTGATGCATTCGCTGTTGTTGGCTTGAGCAGATAAAAATATCTTCTATGCCTGTTTAACTTGTCACATGAGTCTGGCTTGCTTTTCTGAAAAAGGAGTCCAAGGGACAAGCCAGGAATCAATAATGGGGGAGAAGTCCTTCAGAAAGAGATAATAACAACAACAATAATAATTAGTTCTATGTGGTTTTCAAATTCATCTTGCATGTAGTATTTCATTTGATCTTCACTTGTCAGGGAGATGAGTATTGTTATTACTAAGATTTACTCCTCAGCTCAGTAATCTTTATTGAGGGTAGGATCAAATGCAAAGTTTGACATTGAAAGGTCCCTCAGGGCGGGTGCAGTGGCTCAAGCCTGTAATCCCAGCACTTTGGGAGGCTGAGGCGAGAGGAGAGCTGAGCCCTCGGGTTCAAGACCAGCTTGGGCAACATGGTGAGACATCATCTCTACAATAAATAAAAAAATTAGCCAGGTGTGGTAGCATGCGTTTGTAGTTCCGGCTACTTGGAAAGCTGGGGCAGAAGGATCGCCAGAGCCCAGCAGGTTGACACTGGGGTGGCCATGAGTGTGCCACTGCACTCCAGTGGGCGATAGAGTGAGACTCAAACTCAAACTCAAAAAAAAAAAAAAAAAAAAAAGAAAGCACCCTCAGTCGCCCTCCTATCAACATCAGTTGGACTGACATGAAAAATGCCAGCTCTTTGCAATGTTCTGATCAGTTCTGATCTAAGGAAGTAGCCAGTCGAATGAGAAAGGGTAAGTTCATCTTGGGTCCAGGGGCCCCCAAAGACACACTCAGTTGGCCTAGGCCAAGGGCTTGCCCAGTGCCCTGTTTTGGGGGGACTGACAGTCAATCCCAACTTTAGCCTGCAAATGTATGCTATGTGGGAGTAGCTGGGTATGCGTCTTATCTGTTTGGTAAAGCTTATATGATTCACTCCACTGTGTAGGTTCAGGTTTAACGTGTACTTTCACTGAACCAAGCCGGATCTGTACCCATTGTTCTTTCAGGAAAAAGGTTGCAAGATACTATAGATGAGTTATGAAAGCAGCCGCATCTGCATGAGAAAGGCTCTGTAGGAGAAAGGGGTAGAGAGCACAACTGTCAAGGTTGGATGTAAAGGGAGGAAACACAGTTCATACGGATGGATGGATCTTGAACAGTAAAGGATGTGGGAGTGCTCTGGGCAAAACTGCAGACTAAACTCTGCATCCAATAGCAATGAACAATGGTCATATTTAAGCAAAATGATTGGTTTTACTAACTGGGGGGGGGTCATTACAGGTAGACCCCGTGATAAGAAGAATACGTGATACTACGTTTGCTTGATGGGAATAATTTAGCAAAAGCAACATGCTTTGCACTGACATTTCTTTTGTATCTAAGCAGGAATGCTGCATGGCTAAGACAGTTGCACAAGAGATTTGTGTGACTCTTCAAAGGTTACCTTTGTCACCTGTGAGAGCTGGGTATGAATGGAGGTGGGCTGATGAAAGGTTTGGGTTCTCCACGAGGTACCCTTCTGTTGACTTCAAGCGTCTAGATCTCCCTATCTTCCATGGGTTCTGAGTCTTGAGAATGAGCGCTTTCTCAAAGACAGGGTGACAAGGTTGTAGCTGCATGCTGCATTGACCAGAGCTTGCAGGATCCCAGAATCTGGCAGGGCAAACAGGCCTATCGTTTTCTTATCTCGCCTGGCTGGCTCTCAGGAATTCCTGGGTGCAGAATGGTCTTGGGGCAAGAGAAGGGCCAGCATCCCAGAGCTGGGTGTTCTACCTTGAAAGAATCACATAATTTATGGGGAAAGCCATGGCAGAGCTAGGGAAGACAAAGGGATGGGTTGGAATGGCTGTGGTTTGTGCCATGACAGTCTTCATGTACTCATCCTCATAAGGTGACATTCACTTTCTCTGCCTGGCGGGTGTCAGCTCTTGCCTTCTCTACCTGGCTGGCCTTCTGACAGGGAGAAACGCCCCACTTAGCCTCATTCTCATGCCCCCTCAGTCCTTTGCTTTGAAGGCAATAGCAATGAATGGTGATTGTAACAGCTATGAGCCATTAATCCATCAATTAATAAATTAATCTCTTGCCTCATTCCACAAAGGATCTGAGGCAGGAGTTATTAGCAAGATTTATCATGAAACCAAGAGGAAACGATGATAGCATTGCAGGGGACCAAATGGTAATTGCAATCATGATTGTAATAGCTGTAAGTCAGTAGATCGATGCCAAGTGCAATGACTATTTGGAGAAAGAATTTATGTTCATAGATCAATGAGGAAAGAGACTCTGAAGAGGAATCTATAAGTGAGCAGAGATCGCATAGGTGGAAGGTTGCCAGGGACTAAGGCTGGTTGAAATGATGGGGAAATGAAAATAGTATTTGGTTGGGTGTTTGAGTTCTGAACAGTGGGCTGAACGCTTTACATAATACTATCTCATCTAATTCACATATCAGCCCACAACCCCTTGTTTAGAGATGAGGAAACTAGGGCACAACTGCTGCCAGTTCATCAAATCATCTTTGGAACCTTGAATGGCTTTTTCTCATGTTGTCTTCTCTTTTCTGGGTATCTAATTTACCTCAGAGGGCCAAGTAGAAGGTTTAACTGGTGTTCTCTCCAACCTTCTTGTAGCATGGATATGTGGTTATAACCCTGCAGAAAGCAGGGACATCCAAGAACTCATGTAGCCACAGCATGTGTATAGCATTTCATCTTCTACAAGGGCCATTTGCATTTATTACTATATTTGATCCCTACAATGAACCATGAGAAAGTGAATATTATTATCATCCCTATTTTACAGATGTGATGCTGGGAACCAGGGTGTTAAAGAGACTTTCCAAGTCTCCAGAACCAGTAAGTGGCAGAGCTGACAGAGTGGGAGGAGCGTGTGCTGTGGAGTCAGATCTCAGTTTAAATCCCAACTCCATGTAACTTACCAGCTGTGTGACCTTGGGCGCTTTACTTACCTTCTCTGAGCCAAAGTTTCCCCATGTGTAAATGGAGATAATAGCCCACAGCTCACAGGGCTGTTGTAGGCATTAAACATCCCAACCAGAACTTGGCAGATGGTAGGTGCCTAATAAATGTTCATTTCTTTCTCTCTCTCTTTCAACCCTAATGTTAGAGGGCTGAGACAGAACAAACACCAACTATGATACTCAGAATAATAGGAGAGAAAGCTTACTGACTCTAATTAGATCTTAAAAACACTTCAACAATGGCGGCATATTAACCAGACGTTGTGTCTGCTAGCAATATGTATGGTTCAAGTGAGAGTTTGTGCAGTAAAGGGTCTATACTTCTAATTGCACCGAAAGTTGTGTTCCACGAACATTGCTAAGCAGAAGGGGGGGGGGCGGGAATAGCTCTTTGGCTTCTTCTGCAACGAACACTGAGAGACGATCTAATTAGCATGCCTGGTGTCTCCAAAATTGAATTCAACCTAAGAGTATGCTATTAAAGGCTCCCACATTAGACAGGAAAGTAATTTGAAATGACTGAGTTATCTGCACAAACACCTTAATGTTACTCTAATGGGCCCAGAAAAAGGATGACATCAAATACAGTTAAAAGGAATTTAAGTTTAATTGATGCCTAATAAAATTATTAGTACATTTTCCTAACCATAAAGCCATTTCACAGTCATGGGTAAGATTTTGCAATTTGATAAATGATCAAGCATCGTTTGCTGCTGTAGGTCCTTATTTATTTTGTTATAGTCTTCCCTGGCAGAAACATTAGCTTGGAGACCGACTAATTGCTGGTCTCTTCACACCTGGGCTCATTCGGGGTCGTGGCCCTTGCTAAGAAGAGACAAAGGACACAATGTCTTGCTGTCCACTTGGCATCTGAAATGACACCCCTCATAGTTGGAGGCTGATGTCCCTTCTATTTTTCAGTGAGCACTAGAGTATGCTGACCTGGCAGGGTCACGGCTAGTCTATATGATGCCTTTGTGCAAGTTAGAAAAAGGAACCTTTTATGGACAGTTAAATTAGAAAAAAGGTGTCCTTCTGTGGGCAACCAGCTTGACAAGTGTCATGGGGACAGGATTCCAGCTTGGTACTTTTGTGTAATACATATAGTGCACAAACTTACATGGTAGCTCAGAGAAATGGGGTCCCCATCACTGAAGGCACTGACGCAGAGGTGCGGTGATTGTCCGCTAGGATTGTGATGGAAGGGGTTTCTCATCAAATGAGAAACTGAACTGAGTGACAGGGGTTAACAGATTTTTACATAATGGCTGACAGATATACAAAGATGATGTGGCCAAGACTAGAACTGAGGTCCCTGATTCTGAAATCCTTGCTCATTTAGCCCTGCTGGGCTGTCTTCTACAGCGCCCCATGGGATGATATTGGCTAAAAAGTGCATTAGCCTCCTTCACACGTGCCAATTCAGATATGACTTTAAAAGATTAAAGTCCCTGGAAGGTGAATGAATAACTATCAGAAACAGTGGTCTGTGAAAAGAAGGAGCCTCAGGGACAGATATTAAGAGGATATATCAGAGATTTTAAGAGTGTTAGCGACCCCTCGTCATTTGGGAGACATAGGGAGCAAGTGTGAGAGTCACAGCAGAACACAGGTGTTTCTAGAACCTTCTGGAGACTCACGGCAACTTACATGTTGCCAATTTTTTCGCTGTGACGGTCGGCTCATGGATAGAGCCATCCCATTTTCCAGGCGCACCTCAGTATTTCTTATTTTATTCTGTTCTACAGAGCTTTGTCGTTTTATTCAAATCAAGTAATTTTTAAAAATGCATATCTAAATTTGATTTCATTTAGAGCAATCTTTGAGAGTTATCATTATTTTAAAAAAATCCACAGATGAGGGGAAAAAATTCCTTTGTCAGACCAGAAGTGTCATTTTAGCAAATACAATAGGATTCAAGAGGGGGGAAGAGAGCTAAAATGTACTGAACATACTCTGTGCCAACTAGGTCTTTTTATTCTTGTCACTGCTGAGATGAGAAAACTGAGGCCCAGGTCCAGTGAACTGGGGTCAGGCAGTTGTACGCGGAAGAGTGAGATTCTGATCCTGGTCTGTGTGACCACAATGCCCCTGGACCCTTTTCCACTTGACACTTATTCCTAGGAACAGTCACTCATGTTCCAAACTTTTCTCATTTTCTCCATCCTGCCAAACCCCTTGAGGTCTTATTCATGGTGAGGCTTTCTACTTAACTTGTCATAAAACTTTTATAGGAGAGAAAGTTATAGGTTATTGGCTGGAAAGGTGGTTGGAGGAAACGAAATGGACCCTGCCTGCTGCCCAATTTCCTGCCATCAGCGGTGGAATCTGCATTGTCAGAAAGGGCTCCCAGCTGTTTAATGCTGAACTCCAAAAAGACAAAACCACTATAGAGGCAGAGGAATGACACATATTTCATCTCTTTGTAATGGGAAAGCCATCTGGTGTAGCTTTCTTGCCCATAAGCTTGTGGTCTTTATACTCAATTGTGTAAGAAGTCTAGTTGAGAATTTTCTTAGAAAATCAGGCTTTGGGCAGAAATCGTTTTCCCTCTGGGGTTCGTATAGGAGAGGTCCTGACCCCAGTGACTTCCAGCTGATGGCTACCTGAGCGACAGTGTGGGGCCACCATGTTCGGTTCTGACAACTGGTACCTTGTAGGCGGCATATGGCTGGAGGAAGTTTATTTCACCATGCACGCTCATCACCTGGCTCATATCTAAAGATAAATGTATTCATTCATTCATCCATTGAAAATATTTAACTAAGCGCTGTTGTGTATCAGGTACTAGGGAAGAATAACAAGAAGTCCAAGAAAATCAAGACATGAGTCCTTTCTGCCTCTGAGGAGACCACATAGCAGTAAGGGTGGGATGGTAAATGTACACAACTAATTTGTTTATTTGTTTAATCATGAGCACTTACCACGGATCAGACTTATAAAGAAGAGAGTCCCCATCCTCAGGAATTGCTCAGTCTATTAGGGCAGGCAGATCATAATCACAGACATGCAGAAGGTGTAGTCCAGAGGTAGAGACTGGGTGGTGTGGGAGCACAGCGGGGGAACATCTGGATTAGGCAGATGCTTGGGGAGGGTTTCTTGGTGGAGGTGGTACGTTAGGGTCTGCAGGAGCCAGGCAGGTGAAATGAGGAGGGAAATGGGCCCGGCACACAAAAGGAACTGTGAGGGAAGAGACAAAAAGGGACTGGGAAAGAATATCTGTGAAGGATGTTCAGGGAACCCAGTATTCCCAGAACACAGGGTATGTGTGTGTGCAATGAGGAGGGAGGCATGGTGAAGGTGAAGGTGAAGGTGAAGGTGGAGAGGAAGGGTTAGATGACAAAGGGTTTTGCAACTAACTGAAGTTTACCTTGGAATCTTTGAGGCACATTGAGAGATTTTAAGTAAGGGATTTCCGGTGACCAACTTATCTTGGTTTGCCCGGGACTTTCCTGGTTCCAAAATTCACCCCCGGGAGCCCTGTAGTCTGGGACAAACTGGGATGGTTGGTCCTACAGGGGAGGGGCAGGGAAGATCGCCATGGAAACCTCATGGAAGATGCCATGGAGGTAAGGTGGGAGGTGAGCAGATCTGTAAAGAGCCTTCTGCATTAATTCAGGGGAGGACGAAGAAACCATGTGTTAATCAAGGCGGTTGGCAGTGAGGACCAAGAGGGGGGAATGGATCTGAATGACGAAGTAGAGACAAATACATTTAGTCACCTTTTTACTTGGGGAGGTGAAGAAGGAAAGGATAAGGTCTAATTTAAATTCTCATTTTCTAGCTTGCTTTCAATTAACATCATAAAGGAGTTTTGTTGTTGTTGTAGTTGTTGAGACAAGGTCTCTGTTGCCCAGGCTGGAGAACAGTGGTATGATCCTGGTTCACCACAGCCTCAACCTCCTGGGCTCAAGTGATCCTCCCACTTTAGCCTCCAAGGAGCTGGGACTACAGTTGCGTTCCACCATGCTGGGCTAATTTTTGTATTTTTCTTCTGGAGACAAGGTCTTGCTATGTTGCACAGGCTGGCCTTGAACTCCTGAGTTCAAGCGATTCTTCCGCCTCAGCCTCCCAAAATGTTGGGATTATAGGCATGAGCCACCACACCCAGCCCATAAAGGAGATTTTTTAAAAAAAAGTGTTATAGTTGGAGGTGCAGAATACCTCATATTCCTTTTATGACCAGGCATCCACGTAGGTGCTTTATATAAAGCATCTCATTGAATCCACATAGTAATGATGACATAAGAGAATGTTAATTCTCCTCCACTGTAGATGAGGAAACTGGGGCTCAGAAAGTCTAAGTAACGTGCCCAAGGTCACATAGCACTGGAATTCCTAGATAGATATGTCTCATTCAAGGCCTTCTGCCCTTTCAATCTCTACCCTCTCACTCTACCCCCACTTCCAGGCAGTTGAGCTGGGCTTTGCTGGAAATGGAGATGGGAAGAGAAGGGAACAGCACGTGCCAGCATCCAAGGGCATGAACGAGTATGTCGTGTTCTGGAAAACCCCAAGAATGTCTTTGGCTCTGTCTCCCTGGGACAATAAATAAATACATACACATGTCAGAGTTAATTATTCTTGACCCTTTTATGGAGAACATCTGCAATGATGGCGAAATGCTGTGTCATATCTTAACTTGCTCAATGGTATTTAATTGCCCAAGGAAGATAAACAAAAATAAACTAAACGATGCTTTCTTCATGGTTTCCAATCTGTTTGCAAATCCCAATGGCTTGCCAATATTTCCCAATACAGAGCTGAGTCGTGGTGCAATAGATGGGAAGAAAAGGTGACTGGTGCAAATAGAGACCACCGCACCCTGCATTTTGTTTTCCTTTCAGGAGTTCTTTTGTTTAAGGACAATGAACTGGTGCAAAAGTGTTGCACTCTTGCAGGTGTAATTAAAATGGAAGTGGCCTCCCTCTTCCTCAGTGATTCAAGTCATTGAAATTAATCATCATTGGGCCAGTCTAGCAGGCTGCCACGGTCTCAATAGGAAGCGTATCTCAAGGTGTCTGCTGCAGCAGCTGCAATTAAAATCTATTGAGCGATGGGATAAAATGAATCAGACACTTGCCACAATAGCAGAAGCACTGGATAAATGAGGGAAGTGTAATTAACAGATAACTTGAAATGGGGCCGGGGGCTTCATGGAGATTGACACTTTAGTGCTTTTTTTTTAGTTCAATAATATTTTATTGTCAATAGCATAGGAGAAATTCAGTATTGAACCTTGGAGCAAGAAGAACCTATTTATAAAGTATGACAAGGAAGAGATGGGGGAAGGAATGTCACAACATTGTCAGTAAATATATCCTTTTGGTAGTGAACTAATACGTGAACCGGCAACACGGATAACTTATCAGACCAACTTTACACGGTACTATTAATGTAAGTTAAAAACTTGCTCTCTAAAGTAGCTAAACCCATAGATTTTGAAAAAAATGCATGTCAAGGCAGCATAAATATGGTAATAGCTTTAAGTAAAGGTTGCTTTCCTTTCTCCACCATCACATTAGACAAAGAGAAGTTCCTTCAACGTTCACAATTCTTTTTACTGGCTATTGTGAGAGCCCCTGTGCATTTCAAGTCCCTGGCATCAGACATACAAAAGCTTATGAATGAGTTAGAAGCCCCTGCTACCAGTCCAGTGCCAACCAAATTACTATGTGGGACACCTATCAAAAGTGAAAGTCACTTTTTGGTAAGATCTAAAATTCCCCCTTGGGGTCTCACACTTCAGCTACTTACTATTCCTTATCCAACATTCCACAATCTAAAAAGTCCTGCAAACAAAATGTTTTCATAAGCTGGTGGCATACTCATTTGGCAATAAAATTTGACAAC
>CAUYQG010058367.1:0-101175 GCA_963574415.1 Tarsius wallacei
AAAAATCAGCCGGGCATGGTAGCGCGTGCCTGTAATTCCGGCTACTCAGAAGGCTGAGGTGGAAGGATCGCCGGGGCCCAGCAGGTTGAGGTTGCGGTGGCCGGGAGTGGCCACTGCACTCCAGTCTGGGCGACAGAGTGATAATCCAACTAAAAAAAAAAAAAAAATATATATATATATATGTATATATATAATATATATAAAGATGTGATGCATGCAACACTAGATAGAAGACTAAGTTATACACTCAAGAGCTTGATTCAAATATACAAACTATAACTATAAAATACCTATATACACACAATTTAAACTTATGCATGATGCTGAAATTAACATATTTATCTATTAAAAAATTAGCCCACGTCTTTGTTTCTAATTATTCTAATTCTAATTTTAATGGATGGAAAAATAAGCTTTTTAAACTCATATTAAAAATAGTATATGTGTTCTTTTTGCACAAAAACAGTAAGATGCACAGTTAATTTTTTTCCGACTTATTTCAGTGTTTTCTGCATTCACACGTTAAGCAAAATCTAATTTCCAGTCATTTTTCATTTTCAGACCCAAATTTCCTCACTGTGACTATGCTTATGAAAAATAGATATTAAAACATGAAATAGTCTTCTAAGCATGCTCATAGTCAACCCAGCTAACTTCTACAGTAGTGTTAAACAAATCAAGAAAAATAATTTTTGAAGCATGTCATTTCTTCTGTTTGTAAGAAAGTCACCTATATTTACATTCTATAGTATAGCTCAGAAATAGCTCCTATATCAACCCATGCCATTTTAAACAGATAAACTCTCCCTATAGAATACCTAACACGAAGAACAAGATTAATAACATACCAGCTTCATTCTCTTCAGCGAGCCAAAGGTGGCACCACAAATTCATTTTTCAGTGTTAATGAATTAAAGTCCACCAACTCTTTTCACATTCTTATTGCTCAGTGGTAGAAACCGACTTCTGTGGCTTTACCAGAGATTACCACTTGAACTTTCACTTTATCTGATCACCAGCAAAACAAACCAGAGAAATCTGAAGAGTGCTAATGATGGGAGACATCTCCTCACCCTTCATCTCTTCACACACCTAAGAGGCGAATGCTGAAAGCAAACCTCAAACCCCTACTTCATATGGGGGAGAAAAAACACACACAGCATCTGAGCAACCCTGGGAGCCACTTGCTTTAGACAACTACAGAGATGAAATGGTCCAGTCTGCCTCTATGAAATACGCCTTCTCAGAAGACATGCCATTTCATCACCTCTTAGGAACATTAAATATGTATGTGTACTCAAAAATGGTTTATAATAGCTGTAAATGAAAAATGAGAAACTAAATGGCCACAAAATAAATGCGTTTTTTACACTGGATAACAATTAACATTAATGAGGAGTCACCATACGTTATGCCGAACTTGGTTGATTAAATGTGTTAGAAATATATTTTAGAAAATAATATATATTTCTTCACCATAAAAATAATTTGTTGGGGGGGAACCTATGGAGCAGATGCTTATCAAAGATATAAGAATAACAAAATTAAAGAATCAAAAATTCATTATTAGCATTAACAGCACAGCTTATACCTATTAGAAATGTATTAATTAAAGTAATATATTCATAAGATTAGGAGCTTAATACATTTCTAAGAGGGGGAGAGAAATCCCCAAGGCCTAAAAACAAACATAAAAAATTAAGGAGTCTGAATTATCCATGTCTGCTTAAGACCAATTTTCAATATAGACATTCCCATGTTGGGCTAATCGGCATTCCTACAGGTTGCCAGGGCTGTTCCAATCGTGGCTGTCATTAAGGTCATTTCCAGTTGTCTAATTGTTGGCAAGGCGCATTCAGAGCCACCCGCCTTCCAAGTTCCTACCTTGTGGAGTCTAATGAGGGTTTCGTCCGCCCCTGGCTGCTCTCTTCCCATACGCTGTTTGCCAGCTCGTTCCCAATCGATGACATCACCTTGATAAGCTCGATTGGCCAGTCGTCGAGGTCCAGAGATCGGACTCGGGAGAGGTGGGTGCCAAGATTGCGGTGGATCCCTGAGCACTCGATGCACATGAGGGCTCCCAAGTTCAAACTGGCCCAGTTAGGATCTGCGGGAAGAGGAGCAGGATGCCAAATGCAATCGGACCATCATCACTCATCCCAACTACCTTAGAAACAAAGCCACCAGTCCGACACACTTCACATCAGACAAGCCCTCCCTAGAATCACATGGCTTGAAAATAGTCTTTGGTCAGTACCTGATACTGTTCTAAGTGTCCCAAAAGATTTGGCAATCGGTAGTAACTTCAAAAAAAAGTTGGCGTAAGACAAAGCCTGAGAATTACCCATGCAATTCCCAATTGTAACTGTTGGTTTGAACAGAAAGATGCACTTTCCTGTGTTACCTGGAGAGGGCTGAGCTACATGGAAAAAAAATCACGTGCGACTCGGCGTCCACTGTGGACAGCTTCTGCCAGGAGGGAATGAGAAGGGGTGCCAAGGGACAGATGGGTGACATCATTGCTCTGCACCATTCCCAAAGCTGTAATGTCCCTCATAACCATCACTGCAGCCACTGACACATCAAAGTTTTTATTCGGTACACAATGGGCATGCTTGCAAATTTCAAAGATGAAAGAGAGGCACACTACAATGAAAACGCATGGTTTTCAGTTCTCTCATTTAAGAATAACTACTGAAGAAACTTCACTGCAGGCAAGTTGGTGGTCAGGATCCTATGATTAGGTTATCACTCAGCTTGATCAACCCTGACTTGCAGAATAAATGGTAATACACTTTTGGCTGGGCTACTAGACCAAGGCCACAACTGTGCAGCACAACAATTGAGTTCAGAGAATAACACTGGTAACCCAGAACTGGATCACTCGCTGTGTGAAACTGGTTGGCATTGTAAGACGACCAAGAACTCGAGTCCAGGGCTGACTTCATTGCTAGATTCTACAGGTGATTTACAAAGATAGGGTTGACCTTGACAGTCAATGGCTTTCACCACTGACAGAAGCAAAGAAGGCTTACTCATCTAGGAATAGGCAAAGTTTACTCAAGGACATGTGAGAAGCGTCAACAAAGACCAGTCAGATATTGTATTTGACTCACTGGGGAGACATCCTTTGTTCTGTAAATGACAAGTGTCCAGGAATGGCCTTATGCTGGCTGATTGAAAACCAGCCATTTATTTAACATTTAATACATACTCAAGAAGGTGGTGATAGGTGCCACAGGGGAGACATAAGAAGAGGGGTCTATGACCTCAAAGATGTTCTGGTTGGGAAGAGGAAACCAACGCTTCAACAAGCCAAAATGAACAGGACAAAGAAATGCAGACTCAGTGCCAAAGAGTGCAGTCAGAACATGTACATGGGTAGCAAGAGGTCAGCACTAGAGGGAACAGGGGGAAGGCTGAGGCATGGAGAAGGGTCTGGCCTGGCCTCTGGGGTGCTTGGGGAGGAGGGAGGTGTGGCGAACGGATGGTGCAGACCCCTCACTTCACATCTACACACCTCTTCACAATCTGACTTCACTGGCCCCTCGGCTTCTGTACCTCCCGATCATTTACAACCGGGTCTTGGCTACCCGACCAGGGACACAGCACAGTCAATGTCACAGCCTCGTCCAGGGATAGACCCAGAGGACCTCTTTTGGCCACTGTTTCACCAGGATATCTTACAAGAAGGCCAGTATCCAGTTTTCCCTTCACAACACTGACTTCTGGTGCCTTTTGGATCAACAACCTCTTGAATTTTTCTTCTTCTCTTCTAGTTGCTTCATCTTGATCTCTTACCCAGGTCTTCCTTCTGAATCTGCCCCAATGTCTCAGGGGTCCTGTGGGCTCCTCTCTTGATTCTACACTCTCTTTCAGGCAAACTCAACCCAATCCATGCCTTCAATTATTACCCCAACGCTAACAGCACCTATCTGTAGCTCCCACCTCTTCTTTGCTCTTGAGCTCAAACATCATCACCAAGGACATTTCTACTTGAAAATGGAACACCTTGTCCTAGAAATGCATCCTTCTGCCAGCTACCCTGTATTCTTTTGTCTCAGCTATTCAAGCCAAGACACTGGGGTTCCACCTTGATTCTTCCACATTCCCACAGTTGATCACAAAATACTCAACCTCTCTCAAATCCAACCCTTTCTTATTCTTTTTTTTTTTTTTTTTTTGTTGGAGTCTCACTATGTCGCCCAGACTGGAGTGCAGTGGCCGCTCCCGGCCACCGCAGCCTCGACCTGCTGGGCTCCGGCAATCCTTCCACCTCAGCCTTCCAAGTAGCTGAAACTACAGGCGCGTGCTACCATGCCTGACTAATTTTTTGATTTATTGTAGAGATGAGGTCTCGCCAAGTTGCCCAGGCGGGTCTCGAACCCGTGGGCTCAGGCAATCCACTCATTTCAGCCTCCCAAGGCACGGGATTACAGGCTGAGCCACCAAGCCCGGCTAACCCTTTCTTCTTGAACCTGTTCTCCCACCCTAGTCCTCACCATCACCCCAACAGGGGTACAACAGTCTCCCATCTGCAGCCTCACCTGCCACCTCTCTGCAGACACTCTCCACACAGCAGCCAGGGACCTACTGAACATGGTACATCTGATCTTGTCATGCTACCGTTCAACACCCAGCCATGGCTGCCACTTGCCATTCAAATCAAGTCCAAAATCCCTCCCAGCAAGATCAGAACCGAGCTAACCCCCACCCCCATTCTTCACCTTGTCTCATATGCACACTCTACAGTTCCTCCACCCACCTGTGCACATTGCCCCCTCCACTGCCTGGATGCTCGGCCCTCTGCCTGGTCCATTCCTTTTTTTTGAGTTGGTGTCTCACTCTGTCGTCCAGGCTGGAAAGCAGTGGCACACTCCCAGCTACTGCAGCCTCAACCTGTTGGGCTCCGGCAATCCTTCTGCCTCAGCCTTCCAAATAGCTGGAACTTCAGGCGAGCGCTACCACGCCTGGCTAATTTTTTGATTTATTGTAGAGAAAAGGTCTCACCAAGTTGCCCAGGCAGGTCTTGAACCCACCGGCTCAGGCAATCCACTCACCTCAGCCTCCCAAAGGTGCGGGATTACAGGCTGAGCCACCGAGCCCGGCTGCCTGGTCCATTTCTAGTCATCTTCTGGTCCCAGCTGAAGTCTTCCTTCTTAGGGATGTTTTCCTCAACTGCGCCCTATCCCCAAGTGGAGTACCAAGTACCCACTGCCAGATGATCTCATGGTAGCCTACACTGCCCCAGGAGATCCTAACACATAGGATGCTTTGTTTCACATCTGCTTTCCCTGAGGGAAGGTAAGGGTCAGGTGGCATAAAGGGCGTCTTTCCATTTGCATTGTCTCCTCAGGGCCTGCCTTGATTCCTCATTTTTTGGTGGGTGAAAGAATAGTCTGACTAAAGCAGAAGATACATAGAAGGGGGCCAGTGAAAAGTAAGGGTGGCCAGGGAGGGGTAGAATTTACTAGGAAGTGACAAACTGCCTCAGTCTGCTCATGGGGGCAGCACCAGCAATGACAACACAATTAGCCAATGTCATATGTCAACTGACACCAGGACGGCTGGTAAATCTGCTGACAATGCTCCAATCCACATCAGGGAACCTAGTTAACAGGCTCTGTAGTTGATGCTGGCGCATGAGGTCTGGACAGGTCTCATGTGCCACACAGAATTTCTGAGGGACCGTCAAGAATGATCTCAGCTGACACCAGGCTCATTGCATTTTCAGCTAAGTTCAATGCTGAACCCATCACCTGTCACCATCCTCCTGTGGTCCCCCATGTCCACCACATTACCCCTTCTCCTCCCTTCTGATCCCACATCTGGCCCATCACTAACTGCTATGGGGAATATTCTTACACACTGTCCCCGTTGTCAATAGACATCTGGATCCCTATGGTCATTGCCTAAACTACTGCGAGAGACTCTTAATTGGTTGCAATGCCCAGTAACTCCCCTCTCCCCCCAGGGCCGCTGTGGGTTATCTCACGGACACAGACACTCTATCACACTGACCCCTTATGCAGAACTCAGGGTACTACTCCCCACCCCCAGAGGCTCCTAGGCTGTCCTTGCCCAGATCTGAAGGAGGACATTCACACGTGGGAAACATTCCAGTGACCAGACTCAGATTTCTGTGAAAACCAAAATATACTGGAGGTGAGAAGAAGGTGTTCCAGTACCCTAATCTCACCACTCCTCTGCCCACAGAGGCACAGGAAGACTGGGGCTTACTCAGGGGAGGGCCTTGCCTCTGCTCCAGCAGATGAGAATGACGGACAAGCAAATGTTAGTGTCTAAGCCTCACTAGTTGCAATTTCCTTGTAACACACCTTAAAACTGACTGGGAGGCTCTGGAGTGTCTTGGCACCAGGGCTGAGATCCTTAGGCTATGGCTGATCCTGGCCTCCTAGCATGACTTTGAAGCTCTGAACTATCGCCTGTCTCCTTCTCTGGCTTCAGGTTCCCTTTCCAGTGCAGTGACTCCACACCTCCAGTGGCCCCTGTTCTGCCTGCCCTCTGGGCCTCCATGCCTGTGTGTGTGCCTGTCTGCCAGCATATGCCTTTTTACCTTTGTCTGTCCCTCGCAGGGCTTTTCCCCTCTCTGGGCCTCAGCATCCCCCCGTTGAGAAATGAGGCTAATAATTCCCATCCTCAAGGGGCTGTCATAAGGATTAAAAGCTATGAGGCACTTAGAGCAGTGACTGCCACATGGGAAGTACAGTGTTAGGTGTTGGCTGTAATTATATCTGTTCCTTCACGTATTCAACCGATATTAACATGCCTGCTTCTGGGGATACGGCAGTGAACAAAACGAGAAAAAAATCCCTGCCCATGTAGAATGCAGGTTCCATGAGAGCAGACCAACAAGGAAGAAATGAGAAAACCATAGTATATATCAGAGCCAGGAAGCCCAGGGGGAGCAGAACAGAGTGTGTGGGTACACGTGTGCAATTAAAAACCCAGTGGTTAGGGAAGGCCTCTCTGAGAGGTGACACTGGGGCAAAGACCAGAATTGGGCTGATGGCTCTATCTGCAGGCCAAGCTAAAGAAACAAGAGGCCGGATGTGCTCCTACCGTAGGTTGTGGTGGGCTATCTGGCGGTGGTGGTGGGTGCCAGTCCCCTCCTGTGTGCAGGCCGGGGGTCCACAAAGATAAATAAGTCAGGATCCTAGACATCAAGTAAGACATGGGAGAGAAGGGCACTTGTAAGGATCATGCAATGTGGCAGGAGAGGGTCAGTACATGGTCAGCTCTGACCAGGGCTTCATGGACCAGGGGACCGAGAGCAGCCAAAAGGCTGGGCTGCCTCTAAGGGTCTGTCCATGAAGGTCGGCATGCTGGGGAGGGCCACTTGAGAATCCCAAGCACTAAGACTCTCAAGTGTCCTTAAGGGTGGGCTTCCTTTGGCACATTCCTGGCAATCGATGCCCTAAACAAAGACTTGTACTGTCTGATGGGTCTGAAACATGCTGGGTTGGACCATGTTGAACAAGTACTACAGCAGGACTTCCCAGAAGCACAGATGTCCTAAGGCTGTGGCCTCCCAAGAAGTGGTTGCTGTTGAGTGTTCCCCAAATTCACTGGCTCTCAGAATCCTTTACAGATGGGCGGCCGCAGAGTTACAGAAGTTCAGTGTCTGCCCTAGAAACAGTGTTCTGGGATATGCCATGTGTGCAGACAGAGGAGACTCCTGGTAGTCTGGGACATTCTCAGCAAGAACTGGGGCCCAAGGGGGTGCCTTTTCTACAACTCCAAATCCCATGCCGCATGGAAGACCCCGACCCTCAAGACCCTACCACTCACCAGACAACTGCTGTTAACACTCTGGAATGCATCCTTACAGATCTTGTCCCTGTACATACCTACAGATGTCTACTAGGTTCATCTAGTTACTGCTCTAACCCCTTTTCATTTTACAATGTATTATGAAGTAACTCCATCTTAATATATTTTTCCATAGTCTTTTAAAGTAGCATATTATTTCACTATGAGAGGACACCAACACTAACTGTTCTTCGGTCTTTAGACTTTTGGGATGTTTCTGATTTTTTGCCATATAAGTAACCCATGATGAACATCATTAAAGTCAGATCTTTGTACCTACCTTGATCATTCCCATTGGTTTAGCTCCTAGATGTAAACAGTTGGAGTCCAAGGTATCCACTCTTTGGATGCTTTTAATATAAATTGTTAAATTGCCCCATGAAGGTGTTTACATTTCATCATCAGTGTGGGAACATTTCCTAGCACTTTCAACAAAATTGGGTATTCATACTTAAAAAAAAAAATCTTTGCCGATGTGCTGCTACTAGTGTCCTTGATCTCAGCCTTTCCAATCTTCTCGAGGCCTTTGTTCTTGAGAAAATACAGCAGGCAAAGAGCTTGGTTTGAATCTGGCTACAGGACTTGCTATTTTTATGACCTCAGACAAATTACTTGACCCTTCAGACTCTTCAATTCCTCCCCTTTAAGTGGGGCCCACAGTAGCACCAACTATTAGGGTTGCAAGAATTAAAAGACAAAGCATGCAGGCGTTTGGCATGGGCCTGACACAGACAACATGTCTTCTAAATGGACACTTGTTATCTCTCCTATCTCCTCAATTTACTCCGCCTTTTTTCTGTCCCTGCATACCTGCTCAGGTGGTCTTGCTCTAAACAAACTGGTCCCACAGCCTCCCTTGAACTGGCATCCCTTTTCCATCCACCTTCCCCTCCACCCTCGGCTCACACACGCCCAATCTCATACCAGAAAGGTCCTGCGACCTCTGATTTACCACATACCACGGTATCCGTGAGCCACAGAGTTGTTCCTTTTAAAGGAATCTTTAGATGTACAGTGGAAACAATTGGAGACATTTCCCTTAATGGACATCCTAATATTTCTCAGATTTTATGCTTTAAAAAAGCTCTTTGAAAACTTTTTGATAAAAACATACTTCAAATAACTGCTTCTGCCGCTACACGTTTAAAAGTAAAATTTAAAAATTCAAACAAAAGAAGATACTTTAAAGAAGTCCCTCAAGATACTTGGAGAAGAAACCCCTTCCCTCACCCACAGGATAGACTTCCGCAGAGGCCGCAGGCAAACTTTAGATCTCTCCCTTGCCTGTCCTGCCCATGAGGGGCTCTTAGAGATGGCCCTCCCCTTCCCCTTTGTCTGGAACAATCCTGGACTAGTGTCTCTTTCCCTCCTGTTGAGATGACCAAATCCCACCCTGGCTGGTCTCCCCCTTGCTCTGTCTCTCTATTCCAATCTGTTTGAAATGATGAAGCCAGATGGAGCTCTCAAGTACAGCTCAGCATCTTTCTCTTCCCTGCTCTAAAATGCTAATGATTTTCTTCTGCTTACAAATGAAAACCAAAGCTCAAAAGTTCTCCAGTTAGCACCTATACCCCCATTGACTTCAACCAGCTTTCCAGCTCTAGCAGCTGCTCTTATCCTAAAAGATCCCAGAGACATTCCTTCCTCAAGCCACTCCCTTTACTCATAATGATTTCTGTAGCCATCTCCACCTGCACAAATTTTACCCATCTCCAGAGCCCCATTTACATGGTAACTCCTACATGAAGCCTGCTTTCATTTGCAAGGCTACTGTGCATCCTTTTGGATACCTAATGGTCCTTTTCCACAGTGCCCAGTTTTGTGGTTCCTGGGCCAGTGCCTTGCCCACTGGGTTTTAGGCCCCAGGATGACCTGACTAGTCATGTCATATGTATATGATTCCCAGGCTGCAGCCTGGAGCCAGTACTTCTTAACTTATGCCTTCAAAATACTAAACAATCAACAAGGGGACATGCATAATAAACATTTGTATGCCTAACCCTGAATTGTACTCCGCATCTTTAAAATAAAAATAAACCCCAAACAATAAAACAAAATACTAAAAAATGACAACAAAACTTGAATGGAAAAAGTTTACTGAATATCTCAGGGTTGGGACTTAAAGAATGAAATGTAGGTCTTTACCCTCAAAAATATGAACAACAAAATAACTTTTTCAGAGGGAAAATAAGTACGTACTGGACAACAGAAAGAATGAAAACTGGGCTACTCCAAGCCATAAAGCAGCAATTACAAATTCTATCAGTTCCATCAAATGCTTTAATGTGTAATGAATTTAAGATTTTGGAAAATACATCATTTGATGGCAAAACACAGAACATATGATTGTGAAATTATAAACCCAAATCCAGAAATCTTTGGGCAGAAATGAACCGACTAGACTCTCTTTTTACATGGAAAAAAACAAACAAGTGATCACTGACTATGCAAAAGATCACTTCCCACATACAGCACAGGGTGTGGGTATGGGGCTGAACCCTTTGCACTCATGGTGTGACTGCTGCTCTGTAGGATGCCCGAGGCACAAGCAAGACTCACAGACACAACACTCTGTACTCGGTGCAGCCAGGGAGGCTTTTGCGAGGAGGGTATTGTGACAAAATAAAACTCAAGCAAAAATATTTAAATTCCCTCTAAGCTGTTAACCTTTGTCTGCCAAACAAGACAGATGTGGCTCCATTACGATCTGGGCCCAGAGGGACCATCCCATCTCCCAATGCTCCACACACTTACTCTGGGTCTCGCAGTCCACACAGTGGGAGTTCCCGCGGATGTTTCGGATCGACTGCAGGGCCATGGCCTCACTCTGGCTTGTCAGCCGGGACTGGACAAGGAGGAAGACATACAAATGCAAGATGTAAGAACCCCGGAAGAAACGTATGTAGCTCCTCATCATCAACAGATCATGAGCAAATATAGGATGAGGGTAATTTCCAAACAATTGCTACTCTTTTGATGTCTTTAGGTAAAGGCACAACTGAGGGAGAACTCACCACGTACTGAGAGGAAACACCACATGTCAGGACTCATCCACTGAGACAGACTCTACCAAAAGTGGATCATTGTGAATTAACATGTGGCCCACTGTCACCTGGAGAAGGTAACTGGGTTATGTACGCTTATTGCCACGAGTCTACTTGGTATGACGATTAAAGAATGAGAGAGAGAGATAATCTGTTTAATAGCCAGGGGTCCGGGCTTAATCAGCACCATAAGACATATCTCACGGTTCCTTGTCAGCAAATCCATCCACAGCACACGTCACTGCCAGGAGTCACTTTTCATTAGAAAACTACCTCAGTTGCCATAGCAACAGTCACTCACTGGAGTGGGGGCAGGGAGAAATGTGAGCAGCTGGGGACACTGAATCTTACACTTATACTCTGTGGTCTTTTTTAAAAAGGATTAAAAAACATGCATGCTTTTGCAGCAAGTTTAGAAAATACAGAGAAAAAAGAACTCTGATATCCATAGTTAAGCATTATTAACATTTTGGTATCTGTTCTTTTAGCTTTTGTTCTAGGCATACCTACACATACACACACACTTTTAAAAAACCAGCACAATACATATTGCCGCTTTGGAATCTATTCTTTTACCCTAGTGATGGCTGCTCATTACATGATACTACCACATATTCTCCGGCACCATCAGTTTAAATGGCTGCATAGTATTCCACTTAGTGATGGTTTATTTATCAAGTTCTTTTGGTTTTTCCCTGTCATAAATACTGCTGTAAAGAACCTTGACACACATTCAAGATTGTTTACTAAGGATGAATTCCTGGAAATAGAGGTACTAGGTGAAAGGATTACTAGGTCAAAGGATATGCACAATTTTAAAGGCTTATTTATTAAATATACATTTAATATCAAATATGAATATTAAATATTAATAGCAAAGCAAAAGTTGATCAATTTCAGACGACATTGATTCTTGTGTAAGAATTTTTCATAAATTAAATTATTTTGTGTCAAACTGATGTGAAACAATTTCCAAGCTTCACCCCTTACACCTGTTCAGCCAGTGTCCACGGTTACCAGGTGTGAGTCTGCAGCCTCCTGGTTGCTCAATAAGTCCTCCTCCCAGGAAGCACACTTGTTTAGTGAGAGCCAAGGGGCAGCATTCAAAAGCTGGTGCTTGCATCAGCCCAGATGAACTGGGAAAAGTCTAACAAGGGTGTGTGGAAGAGGAAGGGCTGAGGCCATACCCTGATCTTCCTGAACCAGGTAGAGGTGGTGTGGATTCAGTCTCAAGTGAGACTGTGATTTTCCCATAAAGTGTAAACGGAGATGTGTTTCTCTGATTAGTAACACGTTCCTCCACCCCACACCTCCTGCTCAGAAATGAGATCCCCATGCTTTGTAGATGTCACATGTTATTGTTCCTTGTTGAGGAGACCCCAAAGTGCCTTGTACTCTCCTCTGGAGATACGTTGTGGCTGTGTGCGGACGTGACCTAGTAAAGCCAGGGTGTGCAGCATGAAAGACAGTGCTTCTCCCACCTTGGGTATAAAACATCTTTTAAAAAGGGAAGCAAATTACATTATAATAATAATGACTGTGGTCTGGTTTACCCTGGTTAAAGAGGGTAATAAAATAAGGCACTCTATCTTTCTGAAAGACAGACTCCCTTTTTAATGACAAAGCTGAACATAAATCATTGACAGAAATTTCTTTAAATGGTTACAAATGAAATTGCAGGTAGGTGGGCAATATCCTTTCTCTGTTTTCAGTTGGTCATAGTTTTAAAAAATCAAAATGATCTCCAAAAGTCTAAAATGTGCCAGCAAAGAGGTTAAAAACATCCAAGCATTAAAATAATGGAATTGAACGAATCCTTGATGGGAAAATTGACTTTTGCATAAGGAATACTACTGGGCAGCAGCCTAGAAAATGCAGGCTAATTTTTTTTTTTTTTTAGTTAACTATAAAAAATGACCTTTAATTAATTTTTAGTTAAAAATTTTGGGGGGTTTTCTAGTGAAAACCAGAAAACCTGCTAGACAAATTCTAAAAGAGTTGTAACACTACCTCTAATTATTGAATAAAATGCATATCAGGCTCTATCAGTGATTTAGATAACAGAAACTTTATCTTTCCCAAACTCCTTGCAAACTCATACACGTGCTTCTACTTTTTATTTACATCCCTAAGAAGACTCAGCTCCCAGTTTGACATGGACTTGAATTTCGGGCACTTATGAGAACAGGAAAGGGCATCTTTCAAGTTTGCGCCTCTTTTCCTGAGTATATTCTGTTCAAAACAAACATAAATGTGAACACATAAGCCCCAAGAGTCCAAAAGGCTCCATCTAGGATTAGTTGAGAGAGTAAAGATTTAATATTGGATATTCTGCCATGGAAACGTGGTCGAGCTAGGATACTCATGTATAATGCACACAGACACAATGTATTTTTTTTTATCTTTTAAATTATTGAGCTTTTGGCTCACAAAGAATAGCTGGGTCTTGTCATTCACATGTATCAAATATTTTTCTGTTGCTGGGGCATCCCTCTGGGTCTCTATTCCCCCTGAACGGCTGGCGACAGAGGACTTGGCTTTGGACAGACTACGGTCTCACCTTGTTCTTGCTGCTCTCGCATGACTGCAGGCTGGCCAAGATCTGGCTCTCAATGGCTTGGACCCAGGCGTCCCGCTCTTCATATGTGGTGGCTTCAAAGTGCCACGTCTGGCCAGTGAGGGACACGATGATAAACTCAAAGTTTTCTTCTTGTTCTGAAACACAGTGTGGGGATGAAGAGTTTAGCTTTCATGAGACAGAAGGCGCCAAGCTGGTTCCCTATCATAAAAGTGCCTCTGGGTTCAGCTGCACCTGCATGGGGCAGGCAGCACACACAGGACCAGACAACTATGGCCGCAGAGATCTGAACCCAGACACTCCAGACACTCAAGATGTGGCTTCGAAAGGCCAGCATGGCTTAGCTAGGTTTCAATCAATGCTCAGGGGACAAGGATAAGTGATGCTAGTGTCTCTGTGTTGGGCATAAACAAAGCAACGAAGGCAAATAATTTTGTAACTTACTGTGGACCTTCCTTATCTGTGGGGTGAAGACTAAGTGCCGCTAATCTTAGGATGTGGTTTTAGTTCTTATATAAGTGCCTGCATGTAGATCCAAAGATCCATCATGGCAAAGAGGAATGCCGGAAGGTTCCTGTTCTTTTATGACAGAGGACTCATCACAGTGGGAAAGGCTTCGATTCCCATTGTCTTAAGACTGGAAGGGTGTGTGACTTAGGGGTCCTCAACCTAGACTTGCAGGCTCCAGACGTGGCAGCTGCTGTGGAGCAACTGGAACAGAAAGAGAGGGATTTGGGTTTACACCTTGGGCCCCCCTTGCCACATCTGAGTCTTTTTTTTTTTTTTTTTGAGTCGGTATCTTACTCTGTCACCCAGGCTGGAGTGCAG
Source organism: Tarsius wallacei (assembly GCA_963574415.1). Lineage (NCBI taxonomy): Eukaryota > Metazoa > Chordata > Mammalia > Primates > Tarsiidae > Tarsius > Tarsius wallacei. The sequence continues at coordinate 14,284 of CAUYQG010058367.1, forward strand.
TGGCATGCTGCTCATCACAGCCTCGACCTGCTGGGCTCAGGAGATCCTTCCGCCTCAGTCTTCCAGGTAGCTAGAACCATATCTGGCTAATTTTTTGATTTATTGTAGAGACGAGGTCTCACTATGTTGCTCAGGCTGGTCTCGAACTCCTGAGCTCAGGCAATCCTCTCACCTCCGCTTCCCAAAGTGCTGGGATTACAGGCTTGAGTCACTGCGCCGGGCCCATTTGAGTCTTTAGACAAGTTTCTCGACACCTCTGAAGCTCATTTTCCCCTCCCATAAGACAGAGAAAAAGGACTGCTACTTCCTAGTACTTTTCCTCTTCTTTTTTTTTGGGGGGGAGGGGGAGTTAGGGTTTCACTGTCCTCCCAGGCTAGAGTACAGAGGCATAATCATGGCTCACTGCAGCCTCACCCTCCTAGGCTCAGGTGATACTGTTGCCTAAGCCTCCAAAGTAGCTGGAACTATGGGTATGCGTCACCACACTGGGCTAATATTTTGATTTTTTTTTTTGTAGAGATGAGGTCTTACTATGTTACCTAGGTTGGTTTTGAACTCCTGGGCTCAAATTATCCTCCTGCCTTGCCCTCCCAAAGTCAGAGATTACAGTTGTGAGTCACTGCACCTGACTCCTAGTGCTTTTCTGCTAGTTCCATGAAGTATACTGACTCATGCAGACTCAGGGCCTGGTCCAAAGAAGATACTGCATAAATGTACATCAGTCTTTGTCCTGTGATCATATATCCACTTGCAGATCACAAGTCCCCACCAAAAGAGAGGAGGTGCCACTTGTAAAAGCAGAACCAGTTACAAATAACCATTAGGAAATTGTAAGCTGCATTTCAGATACAACATCTCATTTGATAAGTAGTTTCTTGTCACTTTCCTATGAACTAACTGCATTATAATCACCTGGTGAGCAACTGTTATTTTTAACAATGTAATCAGCTGGGTGTGGTGGCTCACACCTATAATCCTAGCACTTTGGGAAGCTGAGACTTGATTCCAGGAGTCCAAGACCAGTTGGGCACCACAACAAGATTTCCTCTCCACAATAATAAAAATAAAAAAAAATAGCTGAGAATGGTGACATGCTCCTGTATTCTCACCTCCTACTCAGGAGGCTGAGGAAGAAGGCTCTAGCCTGAGTAACACAGCAAGACCATGACTAAAAAAAAAAATAACGCAATCATCTACCTACTTACTAACCACTTTACTCATTCAGTCTTCTGCACGTCACCATTTGGCTGGCTTGTACCTACTGATCTTCTACCCTCGGCTCCTCTAGCTCAGCTTCCAAGCACCACTTACCTTCCCTACCCTACGCTGCTCTCTCAAGGCCCTTGCTCACTATGTGCCCTGCAACCACAGACACGAAGACGCTCACTTATCCCATCTCTTGCTTCCTGTTTCTGAAGCAACAGCAATCCTCTCTAACTATCCTTTTTTCATTCCCTTCCACTGTGATAGATACACATTCCCTCCTTTGTGGCTGAGAATCCCTTCTACCTGATCCCATCAATGCTGCCAAGCACTCAGAAGGGGATGCTTGTGTCCTCAATGCACTGCTTCCGTAAATAACCACCACTGATTACCAGGGAAATGAGACAACATCACTTACATATGAAACTTACATATTCTGAAAAGAAGGTACAGCTGGCCCTCGGTATTCATAGATATTGGTTCCAGGACCCCCAAGGATACCAAAATCTGTGGATGCTCAAGTCTCTGATATAAAATGATATAGTATTTGCATATAACCTACACAGATCCTCCTGTATACTTTCAATCATCTCTAGATTATTTATAATACCTAATACAATGAAGTGAAATGCAAATAGTTGTTATATTGTATCTTTTCTTTTTTTTTTTTTGAGTTGGAGTCTCACTCTTGTCACCCAGGCTGGAGTGAAGTGGCATGCTCATGGCCACCGTAGCCTCGACCTGCTGGGCTTAAGCGATCCTTCCACCTTAGTCTTCCAAGTAGCTGAAACTACAGATGCATGCCACCACGCCCAGCTAGATTTTTGTGATTTATTGTAGAGACGAGGTCTCACCAAGTTGCCCAGGCTGGTCTTGAACTCCCGAGCTCAGGCAATCCTCTCGCCTCAGCCTCCCAAGGTGCTGGGATTACAGGCTAAGCTGTGGAGAGGAGATCTTGTTATGGTGCCCAACTGGTCTTGAACTCCTAGAATCAAGTGATCCTCCCGTCTAAAAGATTACATCTTTTATTTTATTTTATTTTTATTTTATTTATTTATTTATTTTTTGAGTCAGAGTCTCACTCTGTCGCCCAGACTGGAGTGCAGTGGCCGTTCCTGGCCACCGCAGCCTCGACCTGCTGGGCTCCGGCGATCCTTCCGCCTCAGCCTTCCAAGTAGCCAGAACTACAGGCGCACACTACCACACCCGGCTAATTTTTTTTGATTTATTGTAGAGATGAGGTCTCACCAAGTTGCCCAGGCGGGTCTCGAACCCGCGGGATCAGGCAATCCACTCACCTTAGCATCCCAAGGTGCGGTATTACAGGCTGAGCCACCGAGCCTGGCTATATCTTTTATTTTTATATCACTATTTAAACAATTTTTTTGAATATCTTCCATCTGCAGTTGGTTAAATCTAAGGATGCGGAACCCATGGATATGAAGGACTGACAGCATTGTGTTCTGTGTAAAATAAGCATCATGGCTCTTTTAGAATTTAACTGCCTGGTGAGTTGAACCTAAACTCATGCAACTTGCTCTGAACAGAACCCAGAGGTAGGGCAGGTAGCAAAGCCCTTGGCTTCTCCTATAAGAGTGCCCAGCCTCAGATAACAAAAATGACATCTCTGACCAGAGGGCCCAACGGCCTCCACCAGCCTCTCAAGGTCTCTGACTAATGCTGGTAGCCACTGCATTGTGAGCATATTCTGGGGCTGCAGGAAAGTGCTGTGATGAGGATGCTCAGTGTAGGTCAGACCTGGGCCTGAAACCCTGGACTCTGGCTGGTTAGCCCTCCTTGGGGTGTCAGCTCTGAAGCCAACTCTCTGAAACAGGCTGACCTTTGAAGGGGGCCCATCCAGGCTGCTCCATGGAATGTGAAAGGAGAGAGGTACTTTTAAAAAAAAGTTCTCAGCTCATCTGCGGGTGGGCGTCCTCTACTCTCTGAATTCCTTTGGTTTCTGACTTCTGAGAGCTAGTGCTCAAGGGTCAGAAAGTGAGGGATTTATCCAGAAATTTACTCCAATATACTGGCTCTTGAGTCTGGAGAACAAATGACCCCTATATTTATGCAAAAGCAAAATATCCCACCTCCTGAGGAAAGGGAGGTGAAGAACGAGGTAGGGACGCAGGCTGTCTGCGGGTCCCAACGTCCACCTCAAGAACGTCCTTGGACACTTGGGGACTTTCTGGGCTTTTCATTAAAAAAAAAAAAAATCAGGGTGACTTTCAAATAGGTTCTTCCACAGCCGACCAGCAACGATACCTTTCAGGTATTGGCTGAGCCACTGAGCCTGTGGATTTTAAAAGGTTCAGCTTCTTGATCCATGGGCTTTTATGACCTAATACTATGAATTACAACCTTTTCCACACAGATTCTTACAAGATAGTGCCCCAATTCATGTATTTTATGCAAAACGATCCTAGTGGACTGATAGGTGAGGCAGGAAAACTACATAATTCACAGTTAAGATCAGAAGGAAAACTTGGTAATTCATGGGTAGAATGTGACAAGTTTTCATTAGGAGATCTACTGAACAGGCTTACGCTTTTTTAAATCTGTGAAATTCAAATGTACATATAAAAGCTCCCTCTGATCAGGATTTATTGGATCTTCTAAAGAAAAAAATTACAACCATTAGCTTCCCAGTTAAGTTTCTGCATAACTGGTCCACCATAAAGCTTTCCTGTTCAAATGTCATGAGCTACAGTCGCTGAACTAAAGGCAAAGAGCAGAACTTGCTTTACTCTGTGGCTCTCAGCTAGGCACGGGGCTGGGTGGGAGGGACTCCAGAGTGCAAGAGACAGTCTGTGCTCCCTAAATGTCTCTACGTGGTGGGGCCAGGTACATACATGCCCACGGATGACAGAACACAAAGTGATGCAAACAACAATGAAGAGCTGAATGAAGGGCCATGGAACACCTACATTTTTGTCTCACTCCAATGCAGTAACTGAACATCTTTTACCGCAATATTCTCAATGTCTTGTACAAAGACAAACTTTCAAATTAAATTGCTATGGTAGAGTTTGGCTTTGCCCTATTATGTAAACAAAATTCACCTATGCGTGCAAAATCTCCTCAAGTGAACATATGTATTTAAGAATCCATTTCTTACAAATTTCCAAATGTGCTCCTCATAGTATCTGTTCTATGGCCTAATCACTCATGTTAAAAATCTATTCCACCACAATCTTCTCCTTCTACCGGAAACAAGTTCCCTTTTCTAGTATCTTCTGTCTTTCCAGTATCTAGTCACTACACATTTCTGTCGCTCCTCTCAGTTCCCAGTCCTTTTCCACCCCTCTATCTCTCGGTGTCCTTTATGTAGTTCCTCACACTCTCTTGGGGACCTGGATTTGGCCATGATTTCCTCACTTTCTTACAAACTTGACGACCCTTCTTATGGGCTTCCTGACCTCCGTTTCCTGATCTCACTCCATCCGAGAGATTGCCTCTTTTCTTCATCCTTTGCTGACACAATCCACAAAGCAGTAACGTGCATCTAGCTCTTCATCACTCTCTTCTAATAACGCTTCCCCATGGTTGATCCCACTGAAACCTCACTTTGTAAGAAGATTACAGATGAATGGACAGTCAGGACCACGGACTGTGTTCAGTCTTCATTCTCATTAACTCCCCTCTCTCTAGGGTTTCTAACATTGCTGATGATCACCACCATCTTGCAACATTTTCCCCCTTGGTCTTCTGAAGTGTTCAATCACCTTCCTAACTCACCTGGATGTGAGGAGGCATTTATCAGGGTGAATAAAAGGGATGTAAGAAGAGTTATGTGGATTCACTACTCACTGGAAGATTCCCCCCAAAGGGTGCTAAGTACCATAACCTGGAAGGAGGTTTGTAATGGGATACCACAGGACTTTTACCTCTGTCTTGCCATGTTCAATGTTTTTATCAGTGATTTGGATGAAGTCTGCTTATCAGATTTTGACAGAGAGGAATTTTGGGAGGATAGCAGATAAACTGGGTTTCATCCCTAGTCCAAAAGGAAGGACCTCAAAGCTGAATTGGCTACTCAAATAGTGAAATGCATCACACATGACAAGGATTTCTTCCCCTAGAGTCCAACAGCAAGCGAGGATTGGGGAGACTTCTGCATACCAGTTGCAAATATGAAAAGGCAACAGCAAGTCCAAAGTGAGGCTCCCAGGAAAAGTGAAGGCTATGAGAGGGTCACTGGCAATGAGTGGGAGGTGGCTGAAGCTAGAACTGTGAGCCCTAAATGCTAAACACCTGCAAAAATGAGGGCTACCTTAAGGGGCAAACACTTTTGGTGGCACAACAAATAAGGTCTTGAGAAGATGGGAAACATAAACCTAAGAGTCCTGCACCCAGCAATCCTGGAAGGAAAGGACTAGTAGGGCCCTAGGTGTGCAGAGCCTCCTTGGCTCTTGGCATCTTCTCTATAAACTCAAAACCGGAGACTGCCAAGCCCACAGGAAACAGGACAATATATTTAGGTCCAAAGTACTGACAGTACAGAATTTAAAATAACTGTGCATGAAATGTTTAAAGGAATACAAAATGAAATCTAAATTTTCAAGCAACAGGAGACCATTATAAGTAACCAAGCAGACCAGAAAAGAGGGAGCTCTTTTAGAAATACATAACTGTTAAAAAGCAAAAAAAAACCAAAAACCCCAAAAAACCAAAACCCAAAAACCTCAATGGATGGGTTAGAAGAGGAGTTAGTGAGCTGGAAGATGAACATGGAAAAACTGGTTACAACACAGGAGAAATGACAAGGAGGGCGGCCACCATGAAAGAGAAATGATGAGGTGTGGAAAAGAGTTGTAAGGACGCTCACTGTCACACAGCTTTTATTCAACCCTGCTAGCCAGTGCAGTAAGACACAATAAAGAAACAAAATACCAGCTGGGCTCAGTGGCTCAGCCTGTAATCCCGCCCTTTGGGAGGCTGAGGTGAGTGGATTGCTTGAGCCCGTGGGTTTGAGACCCACCTGGGTAACTTGGCGAGACCTCATCTCTACAATAAAAATCAAAAAAATTAGCCGGGCGTGGTAGTGCACGCCTGTAGTTCCAGCTACTTGGAAGGCTGAGGCGGAAGGATCGCCGGAGCCCAGCAGGTTGAGGCTGTGGTGGCTGGGAGTGGCCGCTGCACTCCAGTCTGGGTGACGGAGTGAGACTCCAACTCAAACAAACAAACAAACAAACAAACAAAAAACAAAATACCTAAGGACTGGAAAGGAAGACAAAGATTTAAAACTATCATTTATAAATTATACAATTGCCTTCATAGAAAACCCAAAATAATCTACAAATTATCAGAAATAAAAATAGTAGTTAGTGGATGGGCAAGATGAAAGATTAATGCAGGAAAGGTGTGGAATCAACATAAATACCCAAGGGGGAAAATGTTGCAAGATGGTGGTGATCAACTAATCAGTGGATAAAGAAAATGTGGCATATATACACTATAGAATACTATTCAGCTGTCAAAAAGAATGAAATGTTATCTTTTGCAGCAACTTGGATAGAATTGGAGAACATCAACCTAGTGAAATAACTCAGGAACAGGAAACCAAAAACTGCATGCTCTCACTTATAAGTGGGAACTACACTAAGGATCCGCAAGTGCATAGAGAATGGTATAATGAACACTGGAGACTCAGAAGGGGGAGGTGGGAAGGGGCAGAGGGACGAAAAATCACTTACTGGGTACAATATGCACCGGTGGGGAAGGTGGGATCACTTAGCACCAAGACTTCTTCACCACTATACAATACAACCATGTAACCAAAAACTACTTGTATGCCTGCAAGCTACTGCAATAAAATAAAAGATTAATGTAGAAATATTAATTGCATTTCTGTACACTAGCATCAAACATATTTAAGAATACCTTTACAGATACTAGACATATTTCTCTACATCTGCGAGGTAGGAAACCTGTGAATAAGCTAAACAATTCCCTAAAAGTGACAACATAAAAGACCACTGGACACCTGTAGCCACTCACAAGAGGTGGTAAAAAGAAAACCCCACGCTGCATTTCGAGGTGATGTGTTAACCAGAGTTTGAGGATGGCCTGACCAGGTTCAGGCTTCCTTTCCTGGAGAAACAAAACCCTGGCTAAATCGGCTAATTATAATAAAACTCCAGTAAGACGCAATAGAGTAAAGAGCAAACAGAGGCAGGACAACCTAGGACCCATGCGGATGAACATCAGCTTGTGAGGAAAGGTGTGGTTTAGAAAGGTTAGCCCAGTCAAAGGTCCAATGGAAAAGCACACTGGAAAGCATAATGACAGTTCACATCCTGACTAAGAACCAACTGCCCAAACTCAACTTCATTTGAGACCACTTTCTTTTTGAGGGGGAGTCCTGTGGGATGACTCTAAACTTGGAAAAGCACAAAATTATAGAAATTATGAAGAAATGAATTAAAATCCCTAGTACCAACACCTCTGTGATGAAGTGTGGTGCAATAGTATGTTTTGTAATCATTGTGTGTATCATCTGTCTCTGATATGTATGAAGCATGCACAAAGGCTCTGTGGTCACAGGACAGGAGTGAACACCAATCTTTAGAGTCTGAGTGTAGCGAAACTCTTCTGTAGTTTTTTGTTTGTTTTAACAGAATGGTTCGGCCTAGTCTTGGAGAAGTAGGAGATGGACCCCTTTTGTCTTTCCATGCAGGGTCCATCAACAGCTCCCAAATCAAGAAATAACAACCTGGGAGGGGCCAGCCATGTTGACGGGGACCTGGGACTGCACTGTGACACAAACACTTGGGCTACCTGCAGAAGGGCTTAGTCCACCGTGGGGAAAACAGGGCGTAGAAAGGAGATGGAACTCTATGCTGCACCTTCTTTTGAATTGCAGGCCTTGGAATCTACGACAAGGGGCCGGACAGCTGGGATGCCTCACTTCCTGAGTCTGAATGCGCACAGAGCCTAATTAAGACAACTCTCTCTGACTTCTGAGGCTGGCTAGACAAACAAACAAACAAACAAATAAATAAAAAAATTTTAAAAAGTGGAATCTAGCAATGCTAGGGTCACATTTTTCCAGAATATTGCCTCCATGTGGTTCTTTTTTTTTTTTTTGACAAAGACTAATATGTGAACTACCCATAGTTCGAGTTTCAGAACTGAATTTTATCTGCCACATGACCTTTCCCTGTTTCCCAAGATTAAAAAGATAAGCACAAGGACTACAGAGCAATTGCATATTTAGCCATGTGACACATAACTTCCATGAAGGAATAATTTGTAACGAATCTCCTGCATGGAAGAAAACAAACAAATAAATAGAATCATTGGGCTCCAGTTCTGTGTCAGGAACACATAGAACTTAACAGCCATCATTTCCTTTAATTATTTTCTTATCTTAAAGTGGCAAGCAGTACTCTTCCTCTGTTTTCTACAAATAAAAGAACATTTAAAAGGGAGCTCTCCTTGGGGATCTCGTGGGAGCTGCAAGGGTCTCTCAGTGGCTTTTCTGCTACTCCTCTTACTTGTCAGGACAGCAAGATGATTGAGTCTTTAAGTTTTCTCAGAAAACCCTAACCAGTTTGTCCCAGTGTCATATTTCTTTCTAAGTGGGGTCAGGTCAATCTGGCGCACACTGAGGATATGGTGCATGGATGTGGTGGTCCTAAGCTGGGGGCTTTCCAGGTGCCACCTGCCTGGGTGTCTGGCTCCCTGGCCAGTAACTGGCTGGCATGGGGAGCAGGGGTGGTCCCATCTATGCCGGGCTAATCACAGCCTGTGATGCTTCCAACAGCTCTTACCAGTTCTGGGAGGGGGAAAATGACCAAGTGTTCTTCTCCAGGGTACCACCTCTGAATTGGGCTACAAAGAGCCTGCTCTCTTATCTGGGAACTGTGAGGACATGGGACACAGGTGCAGGTACCTATGTTCCCTTCATGGAAAGGAAAACCTCTGCCACAGGCCACTACCAGTGGACAGGTAAGAATGCTGCTAACCAGTGGAAGGAAGCCGGGGTGGGAATTGCCAGGGAGCCTGATGCCTTCCAGGTAGGTCCCTGGGCGCAGGTGTTCTTGCCGTTCCACCTGCCTGTCCTACTGCTGGTTACGAGACATCAGTTCTCCCTTTTTTGCCTAAACCCCTTTAAATTTGGTTTCTGTCATTACCAAACCCAATCCTAAGTGACCCCATAGAGGAGACCTATCCTGGTGGGTATTTCCTATGTGCTGCTCTTGTTATCTTATTAGCGCAATATCTAATAAATCTCCAGATTTATTCTGTGTTGATGCTTTTGTGGTGCTGCAGTGACTTTCCACTCAGTAAGTAAACAGTCAATTGATTTTTGGACCCAAATGTTTTTCCTTCTTCTGTGTGAAGAGAACATTAACATGTTCTAAGAATAATTTTTATCAGGTAATAGATACCTTATTCACATCACCAATGGCCCAGAAGGAATGCAGCACATTATGAAGTGACATTGGAATGATATTTTAGTTTTCAGTAATTAGGTTAGAAAAAAACAACAACAAATAATTGGCGATGTGAGGCCCATCAGTTAGAAAGACAGAACCAAGTGCTACTTTTCACTGTCACCCTAATTTAAAACGAGCAGAATAGTGAGGACATCCTGTTCTTAGGTTTCATTTCAAGTGGTGTCATTTCATGAATACAAGCCTATGGCCAGTGACAACTGTAATGACATATATTCCTTTCATTCTGTGAAATGGAATTCAGATTGTAGAAGTTTTTGATGGTAGCTATACTAAAAGTGTGTTGTTAGTTCCAGATATACACACAAACAGTGAAATTCATCCCCCACTCATGAGAAAAATCAAAATGCCACCACACCCCAAAGCCTGGAATAACAGACGGTGTGTTGTTTCACAGCACGACATTCCAGGGCTTAGCTGTTTAATAAAGTTTTGTGATTGGGCTCACAGGGATTTAAACAGTTTTCCGTGTTTAACAGTTAGCTGTGGAAAGGTCCACTATAATAGTATTTTAGCACCATGAACCTGTCGAAATCAACCTGCCCAATTATTCCAAACGACATTAATAACACCGGATATTACACTAATTGTGTCCAGTTTCTATGCAGACGAGGCCCCATGGGGCTAATTTTGCCTCCTCAGGGGCAAGCAACTCAGCCATCAGACTGATTTCACAAGGAATCCCTCCTCATTACACAAGTCCAGGCTGTCAAACTTTTTTTTTTTCTTAAAGGTTAATGGGCCAATCAGTCATCAATTATTTTTTGCGAAATCTTAGCAGACAAAGGGTTAAAGGGCTAAAAGCAGCTAAAAACTGTTTTACATTTGGACGTTGTTTTCAACAGGAGATACCTGACAAGGCCACGTTTGGGGGAGAGGAGAGGAGAGACGGATACAGGCACACAGGTCTCAGGGAGGGGATTCAGGGAAGAGGACAGCTGCCCCATGCTTTTGCAAGGACAAGAGGACCCAGATCTCTGGCCCAAGCTATGATGCGAGATGGTTCAAAACAGTTGGTGGGTACGGGTGTAACCTGTAAAGTGATGCCAAGATGTTTCGCTTCCGAATTTAGGATGGCTCACCATGGACGTAGAGGTCTTATACCAGGTTCTTCACCGGCTAGATGAGAACCTGAGCCCTAGAGAAAGATGATTCTCCTAGGGTGACCTACAGCTTGGAATTCAGGCCCCCATGTCCACCCGGTGTCTTTCCTGACACATTCAGTGACAAACGTGATGAAAATGAATGTGTTACTGAAACTGTGCAAAAAGGACAATGTTTCAGCATGGGGGATGGGTGTGTCTGTGGCAGACATGGTTGGTGAGTATCCAGGAACCACAAAGCCTGGAGGTCTCCAGACAGCACCAATGAAAAATGACTAGAAAATATGGCCAATGCTCGCAAGGAAAGTAACCACCCTTTCCACTCTTGACTTCCCTTGTAAAAGAATTGGGACTTTTGTTTTAGATCTACCAATACCCTGATTAATATGTTAATGACACCTCAGCCTGTAATCCCAGCACTTTGGGAGGCCCAGGTGAGTGGATTGCCTGAGCCCACGGGTTCAAGACCCGCCCGGGCAACTTGGCGAGACCTCATCTCTACAATAAATCAAAAATTAGCCAGGCGTGGTAGCATGCGCCTGTAGTTCCAGCTACTTGGAAGACTAAGGCGGAAGGATCGCTGGAGCCCAGCAGGTTGAGGCTGCGGTGGCCAGGAGTGTGCCACTGTACTCCGGTCTGGGCGACGGAGTGAGACTCCAACTCAAAAAAAAAAAAAAAAAAGTTACTGCTAACTCTTATCTTTGGCCTTGTCTTTTTGCTTTTTTCCCCCATTAACAGATGAGTATTAGCAATGGTTTTCTCACAGTTTGTCTGAACTGTGCCCCACTTATGGGGTTCTCTCCTGGAACCTACTTCCTGCTCTGTCATCTACTGACTGGTGTCCATGAACAGGCCAATTCATCTGTTGATCCCAGAAGCATGCTGTCTCTCCCTTTCCTTTGCAAGGAAAGATGTTCCTAATTGGTCTGGAAAAGCCTGGTGCAGCCTCGGAATCCCCCTTAACACAATTTTCCATGTGGCTACTATCAATTTCTCAGAACTGGAAGCTGAAAAGGAAAGGACTTGCTATCTTGTAGTCTCTCTCGGTCTACCATGACCTATGCCCTATGAGACGGTGCAACGCAATGTAATACGCAGTCTCAGGCTTTTATTCTATTTTCTAAGTCATATATTTTGTAAAATATTTCAATATTGCTGCTTTAAAAGCACATATTAAAAAGGCATGTGGTTTAGCTATTTTACTCAATTATGAAAGTCACACACATTTAAGATGTCAGCCAAAACCCACAATAAAAAAGTCCATTTTTATCATTTTTATTTTCAATTTTCCTCATTTTTATAGGAAAGGACCAATGTGAAAGAAAGCCTGTAGAGTAAGGGCCAGGGCTGTACAGAACCAAGACCTATGGAAAAAAATAATACATATAAAACCAGCTCCTTCCCCAGACATACTTGAAGTTATTAATTTAAAAAATAAAAGGCCATTACGGAGACATGCAGTTCATGGTTGTCAGGTAGGCATCTTTGGAAACTCTGAATTTGGTAAATATCTTTGTTTAGCAAAGAGACTCCAACAGAAGTGCTGTACTGTGGCTTAATTTGGGACAAGAACACAATTAATTCTGTGATGAAGCAAATCCCCAGAGGGAAATCACAAAGTTAGGAACGGTTACTGCTAAATATTACCACAGGAAGGTTCTCACAAAACACAAAGGAGGTTTCTATTTTCCAAACACATTACTAAGAGTTGGAATAACAGTCTGAGCCAGGTGTAAAGAAACTCCATTCTATGAGCTTTGGCTTCCAGAACCGTAGGGTGCCATGCATGTCTTAAATTAAGGAAAGTGTTCAACACAAAGCTCCAGAAATACGTTATGGAATCCACAACAGAACACATTATGGGATATTCAAGAAGCACATGTTCCTGTCTTCTTTGCACTTGTTCCAACCCCTGAAAGCTCTAGGCTCAAGCTTTCGATTTAGAAAGAAAAACTAGAGGCACGTGTTGTAAGGTAGCTTGCTACTGAGCAGCACTCTATATATTTACCATTTGTTACTCATTGTGACACATTCCTCACTCTTCAGAGGTCCTTCCGGGTACCCAATTATTGGAGTAAGTGAGCACCGCCATGCTGGGCAGACCCAGGGCTGCCTCCTCTGCCAGAGTCCCATGAGGCCACCAAGGAGCTGGCCATCCAGGCCCAACAGAAACCTTCAGCGGTGCCCATTGTTGCCCACAGGTGTCTCCTCTCCCAGGTGCTGCCCAGTGGTCAGGTGATCCTCAAGGTTGGCATTCTTTCAAAAGGTGGGAGTTCGGAAAATGAGATCTTACTTCTGTCCCCCAAAATGGTCATTGTGGAGTTACTGCTCATGAAAAGGTTTCCCAAATCTGAATTTTATCAGCAGATTTTTTTTTTTTTGAGTCAGGATGTCACTCTGTTGCCCAGACTGGAATGCAGTGGCACAATCACAGCTCATCTAAGCCTCGACCTGCTGGGCTCCTGTGAACCTTCTGCCTCTGTCTCCCAAGCATCTGGGACTAGAGGTGCATGCCACCACACCCGCCTAATTTTTTTTTTATTTTTTGTGGAGACAAGTCTCACTAATGTTGCCTAGGTTGGTCTCGAACTCCTTCAATCAATCCTCTCGCTTCAGCCTCCCACATTGCTGGGATTACAGGTGAGATACTGCACCCAGTTTGTATTAGCACATAACTGGTGCCACTCCTCACTCAGGAGTGCCCGCTTTGGCTGGCTTTGCCTTGTACTGAGACACCAAACAGGCCTACAAAATGGACCCACAGATACTCTCCAGGGGGTCTTTGAGCCAGTTTTCTATTAAATAAGTCTGTACAGCAATTGAATAGCAACCACGGTGGTCAGCCTCGTCATGTGCCAGCTCTGTGGGAAGGGTTTTGGAGGCTTCACTTCATTTCTTCTTCAATTACCCTTCAAGATAGGCTTTATTGTCTCTGTGTTAGAGAAAGAAAATAGTAAACAGAGGAAGGATCAATCCAGGAATGTATCCAAAGCCACACAGCTGGGACGTGGCAGAGCTGATACCAGATCCAGGCATGATTCCAAAGTTCATACTTTTAGCTAAATTTCTACAACCAGTGATTCTTTTGAAGATGACAGTAAATGGAACTAGGAAGGGCAGGTCTGAAAGACCAGGAAAAAAGAGTAAATCTTAAATTCCCTCTTACACTTTCAGGGGTAACACTTCTTGTCAACTCTCTGCTCCTTAATATGTAAATAATGCTCAAGCATTTGAATTTCCTTTGAACAACAAAGATAATCTGTGGGTACTTGCATAGTGGTACTCTTGATACTAGGTAAGGACCACCAGGGGCAAGTGGGCACCAGTAGTTTCCTGTGGGCACCATGAAATGTGTTTCTAGATATGTTGTGTTGCTGACAGTTCACCAAAACCCTGTGCAGTGGGCATCATCACCCCAGTTTACAGGTGGGGAAACTGCAGTACAGAAAGGACACGTCAAGGACACAAGGTTAGAGCTACAAAGTGGTGATCTGGGACTCAACCAAAACCATGTGGCTGAAGAATTTGGGGCCCGAAACCACTGTCTATGCTCACCTCTTACACACAAAAGTCTGAACATCTTTGAAGTGACTTAGAGTGAAATAGAAAACACTCACTGCTACCAGGTTCTGGAAGGCAGCCTCAGGCAGTGGGGCCCTGCATGGAGCCTGACAGGTACACTGGGGAGACTGCTGGGCATTTGGTGGGGGCTCAATCAGACTCTGCAGTGAGTGCTGCAGGAAAAAGACAGCTAGTTGCACTGGCCAAGGCAGGGCAGGCTTCTTCCTCTGTCTGCGATGACAGTTGCCTGTGGACTGTCTGGTCCCATCCACTGGTCTCCAAAGGATCACCTGCATCTGTCACTCAAGCCTAAGGTTGCTGCTTGCTCTTTACTGAACCCCATCTGGGTTCAGGCTGCTGCTCGGACTCATAATGTCAGCCCCATCTCCCCATGTCGTGTGTTCCAGGGCTCAAGACTGCCCTTCTTCCAACCTGTTTCTTCTTTTATAAAATGTGGAGAAAAAGACCTCCTACCTCGAGGGTTGCTGGAGAGGTGCAGGACAGAATGCAGGAAACTGCTCAGCGTGAAGTGCTGCAGTTGCTGTTAATTGCTGTCACGTTCCGTAGGCCATGAAGCCTAAATCACATGAGTTTCACTCTTCACAAAGCCCCCTGAGAGCATGCAAGGCCTCTTTCAGAGCTTGTCTCCCCTTATTCTGTGTTACCATCTTTGGTGTGGTCTCCCTGACTGACTGCAAACTTCGTGGGGGCAGGAGGGGGGTGCACCCTTACCCTCTCCATTTGCCCCAGAACTCAGCACAGTGGACTGGCACATCATGGCAGAGGCTCGAGATTCTTGAATGAGAAGGCAGGTCTACCCCTCATCCTCAGCCAGCTTATCATTTTCAGATGTGAGCCCTTAGGCACTTGACTGTTGTTTGTTTAACTTAACTGTGAATGAGTTGGAAGTCTCAGAAGTATGACCAAGTATACAGGCGGAGGAGGGAATGGTCTGTAAGTTAGGCCTGCTCATGTCTGCTCAGAGAAACGGTGACTGTCTAAGCTATTCAGGGCAGAAGGTGGGTGCGGCTCTACTGCAGTCCTGAGGCTTGGAGCTGTGCCTGTGATGAGATCTCCAAAAGGAGGTTTGTTGTTTCTCCATGTCTGTGCCTATTTGGAATCACAGTGCCAGAGGGACTTGATTCTACCGATCTGGACCATTCTGGCTCAGAGATGTACCCAAAGCAGAGGTTTCACAGGCCTGTCTCCAGGATAAGTTCTAAATCCACAGAAATGGACCTTTTTAGACAGAGCAGGATGACAGGGTCAAATTGGGAATTTCAGGTCAATACTGAATCTGGCTAATTACTCGGACACAAGCATCACCTTTCGTGTGAAGAGGCCTGTCTTAAGTATTCATGCTGCTGCCTACGTGTGGGCAGTGTAGCTCATACGATGCAAGTGGGCTCGATACCCCAGGAGACACCCTCTCGCTCCCTAACACCTCTTCCCTTCACCTATTTATCCTTTATCACATGCACTGAAAAGTACTTTTCTTCTGCAGAAATAAAAGACTTAACCATGCCTGAAAGAGTCCCTCTAGCTACCCCACTCACAGTGGCTGACAACTTGACTTGCTCTCAGTTGTATGGGGAAGGCAAGGTCTTGAAGACAGATCCCGGATCTGAATGTTGTGTAATTCTGCCGTGGAGTGACGCTGGTAACACAGAGAGCTTCCTTCCGTGTTTTACTCCATACGTCTACTCTTCTACCACTCAGTTTTCTTTGTTCTTTCTCCACGAAATTTAGAGTTGAGCACTCTCAAGTCTAGCTTCAGCCACCTGATATTTAGATCTTTTCCTCCCTGGGTTTGGAATCAGGTGCTAATTGGAAGATCACATCACTAATATCCCTTCCAGCCACTTCACAGGCTTTTGAGATGGGAAAGTTCAAGTTGCATTCTTATGAAAGGAAATTGAATTTCACTAATCTTAAGAAAGAGTTTAATAACTAAAAAGCAACAAAGGGACTGGCTAAAAAAAATTTAAAAAGCAACAAAGGTTTAAAAATTAGTGCAATGTAATATACGCAAAGTAAGTGTGTTTGTCTTGGTTTCAGAGATAATTAGCCATAATAGACAGACAAAAGACAAAATATTTTTGCTTGTTTTCTAATCTTGTATGTATGTTTCCTTAATAAGCTTTGTGTGATTTGTTTTTATCCACTGCTGACATCCATTCATCAACCCCTTCCATGTAGATCCATGAGTAGGTCCCATAGTCAAGAGATCTGAGTACTAGTCCTGCCTCGGGAACATGCTAGCTAGCTTGTTCTGCAGAAAATCCCTTATTGGAAACCCCAATTTCCCATTTGTAACACAGTATCTACCTGTAAGGGGCAATGTGAAGAATAAATGAGTCCAAGGGCTGGAAGAGAGTGGACACAGAGGAAAGGAAAGGGGCTTTGGAGAGAGCTCCTCAGGCTCCAGGGGAGGCCCTGCCACTTAAAAACCCAGATCCCAGAACAGCTGAGCCACACACCTAATTTCTAATGGGTGGCCTCCCCTTACTCCTGAAACTCAAGTTCTAACTCCATCTATGGGGAACTCTGGTGTCTACCTTATTTGGGTGGTATTTTTGGGTGCCTCTGAATAAATCACTCAACTGGACCTCTCTAAAACATACCCCATTTGGGGATGGACACATTTAGTGTGATACTCAACACCTCTGGTTACAGGTTGAAATGTTCAGGATACAAATTTTCATGAAGGATCATTTTATAGACGGTGAATATGTGATGACATCATACATTCAAAGGCTGGAAATCAGGAAGGCATTTTGATAATTTATTTTATATAATTATATGAAATACATAATATACTATTAAAAGTCGTATGAAATGAGATTATATGCGTACAGATATTAATCTTCAAAGAAACTCAAATTAAATGAAGAGTGGTCATGTTGCTTAATTGAAAATGTAACTGAACACTGAATAGAAGTTTACTATGACTGAGAGAAATGAAAAAAAAATGTGAGGGAGTATTGGCTGTGCAGTCACTATTTACTCCAATATCCCCAGGATTGGCCTTAATAGTGATGACAACTGACTGAGGGCCACCGAGTTTGCAATGTTATACAATATCTATGGGTCTCAGGGAGGAGCATGTGCCAAGGTGCTGGGCAGAGCAGATGCCGTGTGGTACCTGAGTAGTCAAGGCTGAGAAGTTTGCACTTCTGAGAATCCTCATATTTGGCTCTATCCTGTCTTGTGTCACCCACCAGTGTCTCCAGAAAGGCACATCAGCAAGTCGCAGGTGGGAAGTGTCTGCCCTCAAGGTTAAGAAACCAAAATATAAGCTTCCTTACTGCCCCCCCCCCCCCCACATTTTGTATACAAACCACATTTAAACACATACCTCGCAACTTTTTTTTTAAGGCTGAAAGTCAATAAGCAAGTTTGTTGTGATGAACCCACATGTATAGAAAAGAAGATCATACTTGATAAGGATACAGGGAAGAGAAATACTATACACCCTAAGTTAAAAAACAACATTTAAAAAATAGTGGAAGAGTACATTAATACCCTTCAAAATGTAACAAAAAACAGCATTGGATGTGATTGTCTTAAATTCTATTCTCTTCCCTCTCTTATTAGGCAGTTCTTGAATGCTTTGAAAGAAGATACCAATGAAGCCAAGCTCCACTGGTACCTAACAGACAACAATTTCCCCTTGAGGAATAAAAAAAAAATTATGATTAAAAAAATAGCTCTTTAACAAACCATAGTGAAAATGTAGATTTGTTTTCCAGATTCCTTTTTTTTTTTTTCCTGGCTGAGAGCAGGGCTTTCAGCAGCGAGACAGGAGTAATTGTGAAAGGAAGAAAAAGAGGATGGTGATATAAATCAGCAAAGGTTAATGACCGGGATGTGAAGAGAGGGACTTGTTTACAGAAATAGCGTGCAATTTAAAATTTACAAGAGATTTAATGCCACTGCTTGGCAATCGCTAAAATCAACAGCCCAGAAAACAGTGACATTAAGAAAAATATTACAGTTATAATCATCCCCAAATAAGTCAATTAGTGTTAGGGCACGAGCTTGCGATTACTTGACCCATTTGGCTTGCACTTAAGTGAAAAAAAATTTCCCCCTATTATACCAAGATCGCTGGATTGTGACCTATTTTGCATCACACGTATTACACACCAGCCTCCCTTACGTGTGCTTGGGTGGATGGTGGTGGTTTTCCCTTGCCTGGCATCGAAATAATTCTGACCCCTGACATTTGTAATCATAAAAAAAAAGGCAATTTATAATTGTGTTGTTCAAATGAAGGTGGGGGAAAAATTCAATCTGCTATTATACAAAAGCAATGATGGCTGTCTTCGGTGAAAAAAGCAACGCAAGTCAATTTGTGAACTTTGGCACCAGACGACCTTTAGAAACACAACAATATACTGAATTTACAAGCAATAGCAGCCCATGCAAATGGCCCGGGCCTGCTTGCCTCTGGATTAGAGCTGCAGAGAGCATTATGGAGAATGCTTCCACAAAACAAATTAAGACTGTTACTTAAATGTCACGGCACACTATTGTATTTGGCTACAGATCATTACACCTGATACTAACACTTTTAAAAACTGTAATAACTTGGGAAATATTACACTGAATGCCCACATGTATAAAGGAGAAGAAAAAAGAGGAGAAAATAGGTTTCTAAAGTAATTTAAACATCACTACTCTACGACTGAAGGGAAAGGTCAAAATTTAAGTAAGCTGAAAGGAACATGAATGGTAAAATAAAACACACAAACAAAAAGATGAAAAGACCACAGGAATGACTCTGCAAACACAATAAGGGAGCATGCGGCTTTAGGCGAATCGCATTTCCATGTGTGTGTTGGGAAGGAAGGAGCGGGCAGGGTGAGGCGGGAAGAGGCAGGTGGAGGCGTGGGGCAGGCAGAGGTGGAGGCGTTACCTTCGGTGTTGGTGCTGCTGCTGCTGTATATATTTCGCAGGCTACCAACACGGTTTAGTTTCCATGCTTTGCGTTTGGCTGCATCCCGAGAGCAAGGGGAGAGGGGGAAAAAGAGAGGAAACAAAAAGGAAAAGAAAACAAATGAAAAGGGAAGAAAAGAAATGTCAAAGTAGCACGAGAAGTCCCCTCTGAGCCGTCAGCTTGCACCAAGCAGGAGGGAACTGTGGGCTTCCCTGGCCAGGGCCCTGCACTCCCCCATTGATAACATGGAGGAACTCAGGAAGGACAGAGGTATGTCAGCGTCATTAGGTGGGTGCAAAGTCAAAGAAATGCCCAGGCAAAGAAATCCGTGCATCCCCTTCACCCTGCAGGGTTTGACATGTGGCTACTCAAAACAGCACCAAAACTAGCCTCTGCCTTGGGGGATGCTGGCATCCTTTGAAGGAGCTATGGTTCCAGTACCCATAAGCCCTTTGATCTGGAAAATACTAGAAGCATGTCAAATCAAAAGAGATCTTGGTTATTAGCAGTTAATGTCTACAGGTTGCAGAAGGTAGGTCTTTAAAACCAAGAGCTGTTAAAAATGGAAGTTGTTTTCCCCAGACAGATTTTGGTCTGGGCAATAACCTACAACAGCAAAACCCAGTACCATTTCGCTGTCTTGGGTGGAGTCCATTCTCTTTCATACCTGGGGAGTTGCAGGCTCTGAATGGAGCTCCTATGAACCCAAAGAGCAAATGCCTTCCAAAGCTCTCAGCAAAAAAGACAAACACAGAGTTACCCACAGAGGTCAGGATGCTGGTTCAGAAGAGAAATGCAGAACCAGTTTAACATAGGTGTAGCAGACCCACCACTCAGGCTGTGAGCAGTGAATGGCTGGATCACTGAGGGGACCCATTCTTCCCAGACATGTTCCCATAGGCACAATTCTCCACCCCACCCTCCGTCTACCCTCCCAACCATCAACTCAGAAATGCTGACACCTGTGGCCAGGAAGAGGTTAACCTGAGGTGTTCTCTCAGCCCTTAAGGAGACACTTTACAAAAACCCAGGAGTTAAACACCCTGTGCAAGTCTTCAGGTAGATGTAGGTGAAGACTCAGTCCCAGATCAAAGGGCTGAATGGGTAGGCTGGCCAAGTGCGCAGACATATCAGCATGTTTAGTGACAGTCACAGTCATTTATGTTCCTGAAGAAGACACCTCACAGGACCAGCTGTCTCTACCAACCTCCACACCAAGGAAGAAAAACTAGTCCAAGCTTCCACTGGGCTGTTTGGATAACCATGTGCTTAACGCACGTGAGCAGTGCTCACCTGGAGCAGGCAAGTCTTTACATTTCCACAGGCAGGTCTGAAGCCCACAGAGCAGGAAGCCAGGCTGACCCTCTAGTTCCTAAGGCACACGCTGACCAGTGGTCAGCTCTCTAACCAACCCAATACATCCCTGACTTATGATGGGTTAACCCTTCTTGCCTGCTATGGTGTTAGAGCCATAATACTCAATCTCCAACAGTATAGTTATGGCCCTGGTTATAGGTTCTATGTGTGTAAAGTTCTGATTGGTCAAAAAATGAACCAGGGTGATGACCAGGTAGGTCCCTGTAATGAGTTCTGTTATGGCATGCATCTCAAGCACTTCTAGGCACACTGGACTTCTTTGTGGTGACAATACAAAGTTCATGCGAGAAACTTGACCCTTTAAGGAAGAAAATACAATTCTGAAATATAGCACTTATAATGCAAATTTTCTTTTCTGTATTTATAATATAATTATATTAATGAGAGTAAAAACTAGCTGTGATTAGTTGCCTCTTGATTTAAGATGATAAAAAGTTGTTCTAACTAAAATCCTATGTTTACTTTGCAGTTTAAAATTCAGCAATTTACTAAAAAATGTTATCTCTAAACTAGCAGACATCTATGGTTGGTGAGAGGCCCTTCTCCTACAGTACATATTTAATTTTTCAAGGGTGGCAAAGTTTCCCTTATCTCTATATTTTCAACGTATCTTAACTGCCTGTAAGGTCTGACCTAAGTGTCTGTTCCAGGTAACACCAAGCCTGGGAAAGGCATCTTCAGGTTACAAATATCACACATTAAGAACAAAGGGGTCACAATTTTCAAATGTTAACTTCAGAAATCCTTGCTAGATATTTACCAGGTTCTTCAAGTATAATGATGCATTTGTAGGATTAGGCATGCAGGTGATTCATCTTTTAACAGCAGATGTTCTGGTGTCTTGGATCACATTACACAAGTTCCGGAAAGAAGCAGCCACAAAGAGGTTGCACTCCTCAGAGTAAAACTTACCTCTTTCTAAAACATTTACATATAAATAGGCAGAATCTGGGCTGGGCTCCCCTCTGGAAAGGAGAGATGCTCGGGTGCAGAAAACCTCTTTCTTCACCTGCCTTCTGACTTGCATTTTTCACACTCCGCTCTCCTATTACCACAGGGATGTATAAGCAGGAAGTGAACTTGCAGCCTGGCTTTCTATTAACCTATTGATGAAATAATCAATTTTAATGTGTAAAATGTCATGCCTTTTTCTTCCTCTTAAAAAAAAGACTTTTCTGACTGAGACCAAGGTCCTGATATGTGCATCTATCTCCTGGGGCATTGATTGCTCTAAGTCCCCTTGTTTAGAAGCTTCTCAACAAGAAAATAGTCATATGATCATCAATAACATCTCAACATCTCAGGTTATGTCTGATGTTGCTGCCTGAATTCACTGCCAGCAGCTGCGGAGACACCGCGTCAAAAGGAAGCAGGAGTGCTCCAACCTGATGCTTTGTGCCAGACGACCTGTGCTCACCACTGGCAGCGTCTCCTCCCTTGTCTCAGGCCTTCGGAATAAAACGTGATTCTTGAGGACCTTGTGGGCACTAGCTCAAAAGACTAAATTTCCTGGGTAATCTATGTTAATTAAAAATTTTAGGTGTCTTTGTTTTACCTTCAGGAATATAGTTTTCTTCCTTTTTTAACACAGGCTAACTAATTTTGTCATTAATGTTATTTCTCCCAAACTACTATTATTGATATTATTATTGTCACACACTGTCTCCCAGGATGGAGTGCAGTGACACAATCACAGCTCACTGCAGCCTCGACTTCCAGGACTCAGGCAAACCTTTTGCCTCAGCCTCCTGAGTAGCTGGGACTACAGGTGCATGCCAGTGTGTCTGGCTAATTTTTTTTTTATTTTGGTAGAGACAAGGTCTATGTTATGGAGGTTGGTCTCAAACCCTTGGGCTCCAGTGATCCATCTCAGCATTCCAAAGTGCTGGGATTACAGGTGTGAGCCACTACGCCCAGTCACAAAACTGCTATTTTAATATCAGAATTTCACTTATTATTGAACAAAAAGGCAGCAGGGTGGGAGCATTCCAATAGTGTTTTCCATTCTGCTCTTCTGTTTACTGTAGAAGTCTCTTTTGTAAATGGGTTTTCACAAGGCCTCATGTAGCTATGTAAGTGGCATGATGTCTCAGTACCATCTCAAATGTTTAAAAACATACACACAAATCTCAATGGACATAAAACCCCACGATGTATAATTTCAGATCTGCTACAAACTAACTGTCAGCTTGAGTGCAGACAGTGAGATTGATCTCTTTTCACTTTAGCCTGCAATTTAAATGAAACTTTCTGAGCTGTAATCCAGATTGGCATAAAGTCAAGCTTGGGGAAAGGAAGCCATTAGCAGGATGACACTGTCCTCATATTGGCACCAAAATGTCAGCTGCGAATGCAGGTTAAACACAAGAGGGTTACATATTGCATATCACTGCAAGAGGCAGTCCAAGGGAACCCCAGCCCGTGGTTGAGAATTTAAAATAGAGAGATGGAAAACTCATCATTATAACGGATGGAATGTATTTTCTAAGGATTCAAAGGACAAAAAAGTTTTAAAAACTCATGTTAAGACAATGCAGAGACTTACCCCCAGACTCTAAGAAGACTGTAAGTTAACAGCTATGTATGGACCAATGGTATTGCTAATATTCCTTAAAATATAAAGAGTCTCTACTGCTGATGAATATTAACGGTATTAGTAAACGGAATTTATAGGATGATCTTTGAATTACAAAGAGAGATCACTGTGGCACCTCAAGTGTGCTGATGTCCATGCTGGCTATTTACATATTTTCTGCAGTGTTGGGTCATCATGCTGGCAGATGTGGGGTGTCACCCCGCTCATGTGTGCCTGACCTGCTGCATACTCGAGTCACACACTTAAAGAATAAAGGTCAATATGCACTTTAATTCATGGAACATTTACGTAAAGGTGTCTGATAGTTATAAACAACAAATTTTGGGTCTGGATGACCAGATGAGGTAGGTCGTAATATACTCAACTCCTGGTAATTACTAACAGACAGCCACAATCTTTTCAAACGGAGACAGGGAGAAAGGGAAAGTGTGTAAATCACAGCTAAGTTCGAGTAGCTGGAATCATTTAGTGTTAACAACTCCCAATAATTATATATTTCCTTATTTGGGGAAGTCATAGCCTTGTATGTGGGCTCCTGCAACCATGAGGGATTTAAATTTTTATTTCAAAGAAAAACTTCTGCTACTTTGTTTCTCTAAACAACAACAAAATTTTCCCCAAAGCATGTGCCTGCCTGAAAACTAATCAGACAGCAGATTTCCAACATGAGACGCTTTTGACTAGCTCTTTACAAGCAGGACAAAAATATTACTTAGTCTGTTGGCATGCTAAAGTGAGCAGGGTTTTATCCTAAACTCTTCCTCTATCATTGTACCGGGAAACCACAGACTTATTAATGTCACCTCTGGTCTCCTTCTGACAGCACTCTTTGTTGATTAGATAAATATTCCTCAGATAGCTGATTAAAAAATGATGCAGTACTGAGGTTGTGTGCCCAAGGTGTGTCAACCATGTTGGACGTTCAAGTGTGCATGAATTACATCCTGGCGTGAACTGAGCAGGGCTGGCTAAATGAGGCACGCTGAAGCCCTCAGAATCAATTATGGGAACTAATAGGATCTTTTTAACTACACGTGGGAAGGGGCTGGGTTGAAGCGGTGTGCCACTCATTCCTAACAATGTCTTGTCTCCCAATGAAACAAATAGCCCTCTCCATTCATACATGGGAGTGTAAACTTGTACCTCTAAGAAAAGTCAAATGATAACCTTGTCAGATACCACTACTCCCTGTCCGCATCAGACGTGTATTAATTTATTTTTAAAGACGCCATCAGTATAAATGCCACTTGTGCAGAAGGGAGAGCGCCTTTGCTCCTCACGGTGTTTCAGGCTGACTGCAGCACCGGGACCCTTTATACAAAGATCATCCCCCAGGAACCTCGGCAGGCATAGAAGATTCCACTGCGGTTTTGTGTCACTTCCAGTTTAGTGTGCCCAGTATCCCATGATCTTTTGTCTGTGGCGATTTCATTGTGAGGTTAGAGATTGGGGATTTCTTTTGTGCTGGCCATTTGAACGTTCATTTGCTCAACAAGACTGCGTAAATGTTCTGTCTCTTATAAAAAGGCAGTGGATTTTTTTTTTTTTGTAAGATGCAACCCAGAAGATTCTTCCTCTATGTGAACTCACTACTTTAGCTGTGAAGGGGCTTGACATGATGGCCGCTTCCTAGAGGCGACCTCACAGAGAAGTAGTCATGTTGAAACGTCAGTTGAAAGGGCCTTTGAAGGGATTAAACAAAACCCAAGGCCAAGCAAATATATAGGACATATGTTCAGGAAGCAAAATAACTTTGTCGTTACCAGTTTCTGGCAAGACTAGTAGTCTTCGTAATTTGAAGCCAGAGAACACAGAAGATAAAACACCTACCTAAATAAAACTCAAGAAATGAAAGTGATCAATCTTTAATTATAAATTTTAATTTAATTTCCAATAACTCATAATGACTCCCTTTACTGCAAATACAATTTCCACATTGGTGGCTTCTTTAGAGCTCTTATGATCTGAAAATTGCCAAGGGCTTCTACACAGTGGGCTAATGTAGTTGTACACAGGAAATATCATTAACCCCGGACAACAGCAAAAATAAAAGTGAAGCAAAAGCTTTAGGATATACAATAAAACCGTACATTCCAATTAGGGAGAGAGGTGGCTTTCCTTTTGGCCTAGAAACATACTGACTTGGAGATCAACAGTTCAAGGCACCCAAAATCAACTGGGTATTTCAGTGCAACATCAAGAGTATAACTGTTCAAAGGTATTTAAATAAGAATTGAGTTGAAATAGAATATACCTTCGTGACAAATTTATAATGCAGGTTTTTAGTTTAGTACATTCTCAGACGGAGATTAGAAATACAGCAGTGAATAATGAAAACTTCTCTCCATGTTTTCATGGAGTAGCTGTTCATTCAGAGAAGGAAAGGTTTTGTTGGAAGATTAGGAAGTTGAAATTGGGGCTCCTTGACCTCTTGGCTTAACTCTCTTCTGAGGATATGATGAGAACAGAAATTGACGAGGACTTGGATCTTTGGGTCCCCAGCATCATGAGGAATAATCTGCCATTTCCAGGTCCAGTTATTCGGCTGAACTCTATGCTGTGTCCTCTAACCATTTTATATTATAGGATTGCAAATTTGGCACTCAAAACTGAAAACACACACACAGAGCAAACCAAATTCTCACTTAAGACAAAAGTGAGGTTCAAATCAATTTTTCCAAGCTGAATGATGTGTATAAAATATTACCTTTGGTGAGGTTTTTTTTCACTTGTTGTCACATGATTGTATACATTGGGCAAGGCAGTGTCTGGGAGCAGCCACAGGTCCCCTGACTCCTGCCCCTTCTTGCATCCCCTCTCCGAGGACCAGGTTGCTGCTCTGTGAAGTGGATGGTAGGCGGGGCTTGGTAATGCCAGCACGATGGGACCACCTTCGCCTTCCTCAGACAGAAATGAGTGATAATGGGAAACATTCATCTTTCTTTTTTTCCCCTCTTTCCTTTCTTCTTCTTTTTTTCTTTTCTATCTCCTCCAACAGAATGTATTGCAGGTGCTTTGGGAATTTTTTTTTAAAAAACACAAAATCTTTTTCAACAATTCCTCACAAATTGTTTTTTAATAAAACTTCAAATTGTGTTATCATATTTCAAAGGCAATGACCAGTTCAAGTAACTAATCAAAGGCATAATTATGTAATGACTGCTGCTTGTGCTCTTACGCAGGGCCATAATTGAGGGGCTGTGATCGCTGGACCACCAGCCTCCACAATGGCAAACAACTGCCCTTCTTGAGCCATTTGATCTACCATCTTTGTAGTTGAATTCCGACAACTACAGCGGGTGAAATGATACACTTCAGGGTTATTCCGTCAATCATGCTCCCCTTCTATGTGGCCATCTGAACCTGAGAAGACTGTTGAAAATACCCACTAAAGACATTTTTACTTCTTCTATCTAAGGACTTCTCTGGATATTCTCAATAGTATCCTGATCAGTGGCTTGAAAAATCATGGAAACCCGAAGATACATGGTATTTATTTACTCAGTCAAGTATAAAGATCAGAGTGGAAAAATAAAAGAATTGTAAACTTGTGTCTCCTGTTGCTATTATGGAAATATATTCCTTTAAACACTAATAGATTTCTTCCCATATCGCTTTGGCCATAACTTCACAACTTCTTAGCATGCTCCTTGGTAACTATGAATGGTTAAAAAAAGTCATTATTAACCTGGAAGGGTTTGGAAGAGCTCTGCAGTGCTTATAAACACAGATTTTTAAAAAATATCATTTCTTTCTCTGAAAATTAATACACTCAACTTTATTAAGGTTTCAGCAAGGACACATTGAAAGCCTACTTTAATTATTGTGGAATAAAAGTTAATTTCATATTGGTTTAATATTAAGAATAAACCATGATCAATCTAATATTGTTTCCATTTTTCCTTCAAAGTTCTTATCTATACACATATAATTATCACACTGTAAATCTAACTCTGATACAAACCCGTCCTAATGCAAGGCCAATTTGTCCCTTTTAACAGTTGCATCGTAGAGGTAGTATATTATAGTTGTAGCCATTCCTTATTCCCCAAGATCTTGGTCTCTAATACCACTCTCCAGTAAGGAATCAGAGCTCCTTAGGGAACCAGCTGATTCTAAGACTGTGGCAGGAAGGATACAAGATGAGTCTGGAGCATCCAATAGTGCTAGAAAGTAAGAAAGTGCTCAAACCTAAAAAGAAAACCCACACTGATGGGGTGCATGTCAAAGTGGCACAGGAGTCAACTGAAAGACCTCCCAATGGCCATGGCTAGAATAAATTGAGCAAAAAAAGAAAGCAGTATTGGATCACAACCTAAAATATATATATAAATCTATGAGTCCACACAAATATAAATAAAAGACAATAAATTAACAAATAGGGGAGAAGAGACAAATTTCCCCCACAGAAGAATTCCAAATAATTTATGGAGCTACTCTGCCCATAAAGAGGGGGAGTATAACTCCCCACTTCATAAGTGCAAAGTGACTTCCTTCTACAGGGTCAGTATGGGGTGTACAGGGTCAGAATAACTTTACTGTGGAGAAACCTGACAAATACCACCTTAAGTCAGATGATCAATAGTCAGCATCAATAGTCATAAGTCAAGTTGATAGTGTCTACCCTTGATAAGATGTGATGAAAATAGCACTTTGCCCCTGTGGTCTTCCTCCCCCAGACCCATAACCCAAGACTCATCTTGAGAAAAACAACAAATAATATACTTGATTAGCACGCCTCAAAACTGTCAAGTTCATCAAAAATGAAATGTCCCTGCCAAAAGGAGCCTAAAGAGACATGATAACTATAGCTAATGTGGATCTGGGAACAGAAAAAGGGCAGTAGGTAAAAACTGAGGAAATTCAAATACAGTATGGACTTTAACTAATAATAATGTATCAATATTGGCTCATCAGTTATAATAATGAAAGACGTAACGAGAAACTGTGTGTTGAGGTGTAAGCATATGAAAATGTACTCTATCTTTTCAATTTTCCTATAAGTCTAAAACTTTTCTAGAAAATAAATTCTATGAAAAATACTGTAATAGGCATCCTGAACAGGAATATGATTTTTTTTCTCTCGTTCATTTTAATTGTTTCTGGAATAAAATGCCAGGAGTAACTGCCAAATTAAAGGCTAGGAATAGTTTATAGCTTAGAATACATACAGATAGAACTACTATCTTGTCCAATATATCATTTCTTCTACTCACTAAAATTTGCAAATTAAAGACAATTTGAAATCTTAGTGTGGCATACATAGTATATGTCACATGTGCTAGTGCATGGCTTAACTTGAAAGCCTACCTTAACTGGCATTTATTTGTGATTGAACAAAGTACTATTTAATTTATGATTGTGAGTATGTTTGCTACCTAATATTCTTTGGAGGCATTTACCAATGCCAGTCCTCCTGAATACTGTGCTGTCTCCTTGTATTTCATTTGGAATTGTTGACTTTGAAATTATTTTTTTCCCCTTTAACAGATTACAATGTATATCTAAGCAAAATGTACCATGCTGGACTAATGTTCCAGCTAATATTCAAGATTAGCTTTCAATGATTAGAAATAAGCTCTGACCCACTGGAAAAAAGAAAAAAGCGTTTGTGCTTATGTTGAATTTAGATGCCAGTTTCTAATCCATACAGGGAAATCATTGTTTTAATGACAGTGACAGAGTTTAGCAAAATTGGAGACTTGAGTCCTGCTAAGCTGGCTTCATGACATTCACAGAGACACACCTGTGGTAATTTATCTCCCCTGGGAAGGTCTCAAGACCCCCAATTGCTACAATCAGGGGACAAAATTAGCATCTTTCCTTAAACAGAGAGGAACAGTGATAAAGTTATATAACAAGAAAAAGAAGTCGGTGGTTGCCAATGCATCCAGAAAATATTATTCAAAATAGGAATATTTTACTTGGGCACAAGACACGAGGTGTTCATTGACTATTTTCGGCAAAGCCCATTTCATTGATAAAAACCCCAAATAAGTTTCAAAAAAAAAAAAAAAGAACTATTATACTACCTTATTCCACAGAACTACTGCGTTCAGGGTCTGATGGTTTTACCTCATGAATATACACCACATATGTATTATTTGGGCTTTTTCTCTTATTCTTTCTTTTTTACTTCTCTGAAAAAAGTTTATGTTTTACAAGAGGGTAGGACATGCAAACTGTCAAGAAAAAGGTAGCAGAACAGCAGCAAATCCTCTGCAGAGACCTGAGTACAAGATGTGTCGGATTTCAGTTGGGTTAATGACCGAATTTGATCAGGGTGGTCAGTGTCCTTAATATACTCTCCTCTTAGCAGGGCCAGGTGCAAGGCAAGATAAAGAACAGGTGAAACAGGGAGTAGTGGGGTGGGGGAGTGATGGGCTAGGGGCAGCAGTGGGGAGGAGAGAGCCGGTGCTCGGGCTTCAATGTTGCCCTGCAAGGCAGCAGCACAAAGTGGCCATGGGGTACACTTCAGGCTCTGTGCCATGGACCCTCGTCTGTGCCCAAAGCCCACTGCCACCCCAGGGCTGCCATGAGGAGGATGTGGGCTAATACACCAAGAGGGGAGCGTGGCCAGCACCTCAGTGTGGGCTTGTATCCTCTCCTGTTGCGTGGGGTCAAGGACATGCAAAGAATAAAGACCCACAAAAAGAAAACATCTTAAACAGCAGGAAAGGCACGAGTGAGGAAATTCTGCTTGGAAGTCCTATTTGAATAACTTTCTAACTGACTTTTGTTTGAGTTCTGAGGACCCCCAGTCTCCTCAATAAGCAAAGCCAAAGAAGAGCCGGGAGCAGAGTAGGTGGCCTGTGGCTGTGCTTGGAGCCTGGCAGCCCTGGCCCACCTGTTCATATACACACAGACTTCATTCTTAGGAAGCTCAGTTATTTAAAAAAAAAAAAAGCACTTAACTTGAGAATGTACTGAATTCAAGGCAAGAAATAATATGCACAAAATTAATAGATGTCTGTAACTCTTGGTAAAGTTCAATAATTTTATGAAATCTAGCTTTTCAGGGTCCCTCCTTTCAAATGTTTAAGTGTCCTGTAGTCACCCAGGAGGGACAAGAAAATGTGGAGAGTTCCAAGACCTCTGTTGAAGAGAAATAGATTATTTCTTTCTAAGAAATTCTGTAACGACAGTCAATGACCCCCACAAGAAAGAAGGTGACATTATGACATTGCTTGTGAACACATACAGTGTCTTTCTCACTCACACATGTGACATCATGCTGACATCAGGACTTAGGTGCAGGTAGGAACACTACCATTTCTCTCAAGATGGTGGGCATTTAAAGTAAAGGACAAAAATACTGTAATAAAAAGCTCAGTAGGAGGTAAAAGAAAAATGCCCAACCAGTTGCTATTCTTACAACTATAGTAGAAATTAACTGTTCGTCAAAGCAAAACCTAAAAAAACTAGAAGATGCCTGTCAGATACGAATCTCTCATAGGCTGAGCGGCAGTGGGTGGCGGGTCTGGCCTAATTTCTGACAGAGAGGTGGGCACTGCAGGGGTTTCCACTTCAGTGCAGGTGTCATGCGGGTACTCTGCTGGCGGATGCTCTGAGTTGTTAACTATGGATAACTAAATGACAATGGCTGCTACTAATCGTTTATTGAATAATGAAACTGACACAACTGATAAAAGGTTTCAATCTTGAGAAAAATGATTTATCGTATCTCAGTTTACTGGCACTGCTATTTGTGTGACAAACGGTTGGCAAGCCTCCAGTTAATCTCTGTACACCTCTGAGCTCGCTGCGGCAGCGTTGGCTCTCACATCCAAATCATAGGGAATAGCTAATAACAGCACACGGAGGCTGTGAGGTCTGAAAACTGGTATTTTATCAAGGCTGATCTCCAAATCCATTTGCACAATGGATTTTTTTTTTTTTTTTTTGGAGATGGGTGACAGAGAGTGAGAGAGAGAACCAGAGGAATGAAAGAAAGAGGAACACCACTATCACTACCACCACCAAAGATACAGAGCTAATGCTTGCAGTGAGGATCCAGAGCATGGGGTCGCAAGACAGAGAATCAGCAGATCTGAGCATAAGTGCCTTCTGATTGGCTCTATAGAGCTTCTAGATTTTCCTGACGGCAAAATCTTATCTGCAGCATCAAAGTGACCTGTTAAGGTTGTTTGTCATACTATAGTGTAGGGCTTCTGTGCATGGTGAATGTGCCTTCCATGTATGAGCGAATTACATATATAGGTAACTTGGGGGATACAGACAGGTGCCTTAACTCGAGCATGCAATTCTAGGGGGTTGGAGAGTCGGCAGCATGTGCCTGGTTGGGGTCCTGGGGAAAGGTGTCTGCACTACCAGAGCCCCGTGGAGCTACCATAACTTTTCAAAGCTGAAAAAACACCTAGGACCCATGCACTAGCGATATTTGGAATGTTCCAGGTGTTCATATTAGTAAAATCCTACTTGCTCACTGACTCTTCCCCAAATTCGAAGTGATGTTTCAGGGTGTTCTGAATGTTGGTGGGTAAGTAACAAAAACACCGCACTTTTTGGGTCCCCCAACATTTCCGAAGTATGTTTGAGAACACAACAATGCTCCTGCAGACTGAACAAGTGCTGACACAGGCCAAAGCAGAGGGTGTGGCAAAGCCAGTTTGATAATAAAGAATTTAAGTAAATTAAATGAGTTTTTTGTTTATTTTAATGGAGAGCGTCTCAGAGTCTTTAATTTGATAGCACGCATCTAATACTCCAAGAGGGAGACAGAATGCAACATCCTCTAAACACTTCCTTTCAGAGTACCGTGTTGGATTCAGTTTCCACAATGCAAACTGTGGGAAGCATTGGTTTATGTCACCTAAAGCCATACTTGTAGGAAAAAAATACATTGGCAATCCAACTAGTGCCTCCATGTGGGTCTATGGAGGTACTCTTCGTCTTCCACTTTGACAACCAATATCCATGAGGCACACTCCATGAGCACATACCAAGTTGGGCTTTCAGGAACAGCAGGAAGTATGAGACTAGTCTCTTGTTTTCTCACCTTTCAATCTAGTTGAAGGGACAAGACTAACCCAAGCAAAATATTTCAAACAATTGTGGCATGTCACAACACAAGGTTAAAGAGGCAGCCCCAAAGCTGTAATTAAGAACAGCATGAGTTGAAGAACAGATCACTGCAGACCACTCCTCCTTCCTGAAAGAGACTAGGTGTGTTACTGTACAATTGTCAACTGTGAGTATCGTATACATACTGCTATCAATACTTAGGGAAAAAAAACTCCACAGGTTAACTAGAATCTCTGCTAGTCATGTTTAGGTCATACATATGAAAAAATTCATGCCTTAAAATAAGTAGTTTTTCTTCACTTGTAACAATAGCTTCTGTTACTATTTGGTCAGGAAACTTTCAACTAAAAGGTAGTCCTAACACTGCAAAGACATTTCCAGTCTGTCTTTATAGGCAGACAGGCTGGCCAATTTCCAGTACCTCGTTCAGATGGGAAATCTACCATCAAGAGGCCGAGAATAGCTCAACAACAAAGGCCTTGGAGCAATGTGCCATTTGTGCATGGAAATAGCTTGTCTACCACCAGAGAGTACCAGTCTACACCCTCCTTGGGCACCTACTACACTGATATAACCACAAGTGGGAAGGACCTTAGCAGTTGGGATACTCTGAGTGAGTTGAAGAATCACCTTAAAAATTGGGCTCAATGTTATTTAAAATGCGTAATTTATGATGATTACTGTCTTCAACATTCGAAAAGCACAATTTAGTGGTCTCTAATATCAAAACACAAAAATGTTCCCAAGTCTTTCTTGGCTGAACCAATAAAATCTGTAAATACATTGCAGGTAATTTGGCTCGCAAGAGTAATATTTTGGTCTGTACAAGTTGAACACCAGGCCCTGTCCTTTGCACTTGAAGGTCGGAGCTAGCTCACTGAATCTTGATGATAGTCTTGGGAGGCAGAGAACTCTACTTTCCCATTTTACAGCTGATAGCACTGAGACAGAAGAGGATGAGGAACTGGCCTAGGTCACCCTGCCAGTAAGAAGTGGAGCTGCAATTAAAACCCCAAAAGACTGATTCATCCACCCGTGTTCCTAACCACCCTATACCTGCTTGGTCTCATGACTACTGCCATCACAATCCTTGTCCACATATGGTCACCTGCCTAGGATATGCCAAGTCCTATGGACAGAGGAGGCACCAGGTGAGCAGAGTCTAAATGGACCTGGAGAGATGAGAGAGAAATCTGGACATTAGCAAGGCTGGATATTTCACTTTCTTTTTTTTTTCATTTTTGAGTTGGAGTCTCACTCTGTCGCCCAGACTGGAGCGCAGTGGCCACTCCTGGCCACCACAGCCTTGACCTGCTGGGCTCCGGCGATCCTTCCGTCTTAGCCTTCCAAGTAGCTGGAACTTCCAAGTAGCTGGAACAGGCGTGCGCTACCATGCCCGGCTAATTTCTTGATTTATTGTAGAGATGAGGTCTCGCCAAGTTGCCCAGGTGGGTCTCGAACCCACGGGCTCAGGCAATCCACTCACCTCAGCCTCCCAAAGCACTGGGATTACAGGCTGAGCCACCAAGCCTGGCTGGATATTTCATTTTCACAGACAGTGGGACTCTAAGTATTTTTTAAAAGTCTGAATCTGTGGAGAATCTTTAGTTTTTTTTTTTTTCCTTCTCCTGACTCACAAGCCCAGAAGACATTATAGGAGATGATCAGAGGTAAAAAGAACATTTTCCAAAGTCAGAGCAATGAGAAGAGATAAAATCCTTACAAGAAATATTTCAGCAAAAGAGAAATTTTTTCTTCCTCATTAGAATCGGGGATTGAAGAAGGAAATGTCTTAATTACCCATGAAGTAAAATAACCTTATGTGATTGCCTTCATTTTAAGAGCACTAGAAAGAAAGAAACCTAGTATGAAATGCTCATCTTCTCCCACTTGTTGGAAAACTCCTATGGCATTTTACCAATCTCTGAAAATAGTCCTATATGGAACAAAATTATTTACAAAAAATATTTCACCTTCTTTACTTTTCTATTTTTTTTTTTAAAGACAGTGTCTAGTTTTGTTGCCCAAGCTGGACTTGAACTCCTGGTCTCGAGTGACCCTCCTGCCTTAGTCTCCAGGGAAGACTGTCTTTACTTTTAAGTTGTTAGAGTGATATGCATAAGAACATCCATTTTCTTTATCAATCTTTTGCATTTGATGGTTCTCTGGACCACTTTTGAAACTGTACAATTATCTGATTCATCATGCTGTTTGGATATAATAAGTCCTATAAGTATTGGAATATGGTTGTACGTGGAGAATAAGCTAGAAGATATTGAAATATTTTTGTACTAATTCTTTTAAATTAAAGGATGGAGAAATAAGAAATGCATAATGATTCTTTAATAATAAAATATTTCTCAAATTATATGACCAGAGAATAATTACAACACAAAAATCAAGGTAAAATTTAGCTTGTTTTAAACAATACAGTGGAACATAAATAAGTATACAGCAATTCATGTTAACTATGGGCAAATGCTGACTATAAAGTGACCACCACATCTATAGTGAAAACACAATTCCTTTGCCAGGAAAATGCAGACCACAGAGGCTACCTGGCTAGTCTCACCTCTACTGGGTCTCTGCTCTCAAGTCCTCTCGTGAGTCCTTTTTGGCCACCTCTATAGGAAATAACCTTGCCCACCCTGGCAGTCCCAAATCTTCTTACTCTGCTTTATTTTGTTCCACTGCATTGATTACAAACTGACATACTATATATTTAATTACTATCTATGGCATGTTATGTTTTATTCAAATGGCCATAACTCAAGTCCACATGCTTTTCTAGACCTTGCCACTCTTCATCCAGAGGCAGTCTATTTCTGTGGCCAGGATCCTAGTGGGACTTTGACTGTGTTGACTATAGGCAGAACTGGCACCGTGTGTCCTCTGAGGCAAGGTCACAGAAGAAACATAATTTCCATTTGGCTTTGTACCTCCCCATGGGATGCCTGTCCTTGCAGCCCAATCACCATGTTGGAAGGAAGCTCTGGCCACATGGAGAGGTCCTGTGTAGGTGTTCTGGCCAACAGCCCAAGCTAAGGACCCACGCAACAGGCAGTACCAGCAGTCAAGACTCCAGATGTTGCCAGCTCCTGCTTCCGAGTCTTCCAAGTGAGGCCCCAGACATCACGAAGCAGACATAAGCCTTCCCAGTGGCTCATCCTAATTCCTGGTCCATAGAAGCTGTGGGGAATTGTCTTTGGGGGAGCTCTGCCCTAGAGAACAGACTCATGTTGGGTGGTCTGTATGGCAGGGCACAGTGGCACATTTCTCTCATGGAAACAGATGGGTGCTTTTCAAGGAGGATGATTTGTCTTGAAAACAGCAGCTACTCCTCAAATAGTCGCTCTGATATTTTGGTTGATACAACAGATACAAATTTAGCTTTTATGTGTCTGAAATTTGATTTAAACCAAACAAAAACAGGATAGGGACATAAAAATGTAACAGATGAGGAAACTTCATTGGCAGAGCGCATGGGACAATGTAAGAATGTCATGTGGGGCTACAGGTCCTGAGGAGTGACCCACGTGTTGACATGATTGAACCTTGTACATGTCGGTCTTTTACATAGTCCTAGTAACTCAAACCAGTGGTCCCCAACTTTTTGGCATCAGGGACTGATTTCATGGAAGACAATTTTTCCATGAACCAGGAGGTGGGGATGATTTTGGGATGATTCAAGCACATAACATTTACTGTGCACTTTATTTCTATTATAACATTGTAATATATAATAAAATAATTATACAACTCACAATTAAAAAAAAGAGGCATGTATGGAAGTGGTAAATAAAATAATGAGCGGACCACGCACAGACTAAAATAAGTGTCGGATTCTAACTTACAGCCTGCCACCAGATGCAGCTGTACAACTGAAGCACATCAACTCACTTGCCACTCATTGATAGGGTTTTGATATGAATTTGCAAACAACTGATTTAATTATGGTCTCTGTTCAGTCAAACCTCACTGCTAATGTGAATCTATTTGTAGCTGCTTGCCAGCGCTAGCATCACCACCTCAGTTCCACCTCAGATCATCAGGCATGAGATTCTCATAAAGAGTGCGCAACCTAGATCCTTGCACAAGAGTGCAATTCACAAAACGGTCTATGCTCCTATGATAATTGAATACCAATGATCTGACAGGAGGTGAAGCTCAGGCGGCAATGCGAGCAATGGGGAGCAGGTGATGAAGCTTCACTAGCTCACCTGCCACTCACCTCCTGCTGTGTAGCCTGGTTCCTAACATGGTACTGGTCCATGGCCCGGGGTTAGGGAACCCTGATCTAAACCTAATGGTTTCCATCCCTGGCTACACATTTGAATGATGTGGTGCCCAGATGCCTCCCAGGCCAAGTGAATCAAAATCTCAGTTTTAAATCAGTGATGCAAATATTGTCCAGGGAGCTGTCTGGCCAGCTACTCCTTTGCTGTCTCCCCACTCTCCTCTGGGCCAGAGGAAGACACATGGATCACATTTTCTGTGGCTGTCCCTCCCCGTGAGCTGCTGATCTGACCTTTCCACTGTCTGAGCTTCTCCCGCAGGGACTAATGGCTCGCCAGTGTCTTCAGCCCTCTGTCCCCTGACATGCCTCCTCCAGGCCCTCCCCTGACACGTCCTCCTGAGCTTGTTGACTTGAGACTTTTCCTGCAGTTGATCCCCAGAGCTGGTGCATCCCTAGCTCTCCTGATACCCTTTAGTTTTCCCCACATCTTCCCAGATGGTCCTTAGCTCTGGTGCACCCTCATGTCCTCCTTCTACGCAGGCAGCCCCTCAGTCATACCACCACAGTGCCCCGGCCCTGCCTGGGGCCTCCTCCCCAGGACAAGCTCTCCTCTAGCCTAGCTAGCCCTCTCCTGTCGCTCCCCTGCCCCCACACCCATCATCAGCTAGCTGTCCTGATATCTTCATCTGTTCT
Organism: Tarsius wallacei; assembly: GCA_963574415.1. Classification (NCBI taxonomy): domain Eukaryota; kingdom Metazoa; phylum Chordata; class Mammalia; order Primates; family Tarsiidae; genus Tarsius; species Tarsius wallacei. Next base: position 51,503 of record CAUYQG010058367.1, read on the forward strand.
GCTCTTCTTCCACCCTTGGAACAAGCTGGGGGGAGGGGGCTATCCTAGAATTTCATCGAGGACATCATGGCTTGCAAAGTCACCAGATGGGTCAAGGACCCAAGCAAAGCCACATGCATCATTGCTGCACTCCTCTGGTACCACATGCCCTAGGTGGATAGGGCTGCCCTACTCTCCTGGCAGCATATAGCTGCATCCTCTACAGAGTGCATGGCCAGTAAATGTTTGTTAATAGCTAGAATTAAAAATACCTGAATTACAAGGAAGAAGAAAGGAGAACATTGGAGGCAACAAGTTGGAAACATCTGGTATTGTCTAAGCCTTGAAGTTAGTTTTTAATAAAAATAAACATATTATTTGAAGGACACAGGAGAAGGATCTTCAGGGAATAAAAACCCTGAGGAACTGAAAAACTCTTCAGCTGTCAGCCAAGGGAAACATGACAACACAAGGTCTGCGGCGGTCATATGCGTCCCTCTGGAGACCTGAACTAAAACTCACAGCAACCCAAAGGTGAAGGTACACAAGAACCAGATGGTCAGCCCCACCTGGGCAAAGCAGTTTTTTTTTTTTTAATTCATTTTATTTACTTTATTTTTATTTTTTTAAATTTTTTTTTCAAAGCAGTTTTAAGAAACAATTCATGCGCTGGGAAATCATTCAAGTGATGAGAATGAAGGAGGTGACAGTGACACCCAATCTGGGAGACATGTGCTGACCACAACAAAAAAGGGAGGGACACAGAAGAATGCATGTAAGTCACTGATTCTGGAGTGAAATCTGAAAGCTTGGCCATAGTGGAGTCAGCAGGAAAGAGAAATAATTTCTTGTCTTTAAGATTCTACTTACCCACTGGGCCACTCATTACTGGAAAGTTATTTTAAAAAATGCCAGTGTTTGAGAGATGAAGGAAAAAGCTGACTTCTGCAGACAAACGAAAACAACGAGAAATGCCCGCATGTCTTGACTAAGTAACTAGCATGCACAGAAAAGAGCCACACTTCCCAGAGAACATTTTACCCTACAGTTCAGAAGTTATTTCCTTCCTTCCGCCTCAGCCTTCCAAGTAGCTGGAACTACGGGTGTGTGCTACCACGCCTGGCTAAATTTTTTTTTTCATTTATTGTAGAGATGAGGTCTCGTCAAGTTACCCAGATTGGTCTCAAACCCCTGGACTCAGGCAATCCTCTTGCCTCAGCCTCCCAAAGTGCTGGGATTACAGGTTTGAGCCACTGCACCCGTCCAGCATTAGATTCTTACAGGAGTGCGTACCTTATTGTGAACTGTGCATGTGAAGGAATCTAGGTTGTGCGCTTCTTATGAAAATCTAGTGCTTTATTATCTGAGGTGGAGCAGAGGTGATGATACTAGCACTGGAGAGTGACTGCAAATACAGATTAACAGCAGTGAGATTTGACTGCACAGAGACCATAATAAATCACTTTCTTGGAAATTCAAATCAAAACCCTATCAGTGAGTGGTGCGTGAATCAACCCAAAGCCATCTCCTCTCCTCTATCTGTGGAAAAATTTTCTTCCACACAACTGGTCCCTGATGCCAAAAAAGTTTGGGAACCACTGCCTTAGAGGAATAGAAAAAACAACTCCCTTAAAAAAAAACAACAACAACATCCCCCTCCAAATTTAGCTAATCAGTAACTAATTAGCCAAGAATGAATTTTTCTCACCCACTATAACAGAGTTGTTGCTGGGAAATTTCTTCTTGGCTAATTAGACGCTCTCTGTCATGGTAACTTGAAGATAACAAGTTGAAGATGGGCAGAAGCACAATATGAATGTAGCCTGGCTCCCTGAGTCATTGTTTGGCAGAAAGCTGTCTGACCAGGTACATGAACATTATATAAATAAGAAATGAACTTCTCTTGTATTGAGGCACTGAGGTTTGGGGGTTGTTATAGCAGCTAATATTACTTACCCTGACCGGCAAATATGGATAAATGGTTTTGGCAAAACTGAGTGGTGAGTACAAAGAGACTTATTGTATTCTCTGAGGTTTGCTATATGCTTAAAATATTCCATAATAAACAAGAAACCAGAAAAAAAAAAGAAGTTATTTCCTGATGGGGAAGAACATTTAATGATGGGAAACTGTGAAGAGTATCTTAGGCAGGTGCCACTGATACATGGGGGCAGGGAATCATTCATCACTCACATACCAATCAAAAGGAGTTTCAACTACAAGTATTTAGGGTTTTTTGCTTTGAGTTTGTAACATGTTTACATCACATATTTTTGTAATGAATAGGGGGCCTAAAAGTTGACTCACTCTATTATAGGAGGCTCTTTAATTCTATATTATGGATGAAGAAAAAGTGAAGAGAGCAATGTAAGAAAAGAGAGAATCGAGGGTTCCTCAAAAAATAAAACATGGAATCACATGATCCAGCAATTTCACTCCTAGCATATACCTTTAAAAAAAAGGAAACAGGGACTCAAACAGACACTTGTAAGACACAGTTCTCTGTAGCATTATTCACAATTACCAAACAGGAGAAACAATCCAAATGTCTGTCAACGAAGAAAATGTGGTAAATCCACACAATGGAATATGATTCAGCCGTAAAAAAGAATGGTGTACTGACATGTAACATTACGCCAAGCGAAAAAAGCCAGATTCAAAAGGACAAACACCATATGATTCTACTTACATGAAATTTCCAGACCAGGCCAATTCATAGACAGAAAGTGGGTTCAAGGTTATAGGGGCTGGGTGGTTATTGCTTCATGATTACAGAGTTAATGTTTGAAGTAAAGAAAATATTTTGGAAATAGATAGTGGTGATGTTTGTACAACACCGTGAATGTTTGCATATAATTAGTGCCACTGAATTGTACATTTTTAAGGCTAAAAGGGCATATTTTGTTATAGATAGCCATGTGTCACTTGATGACAGGGACACGTTCTGAGGAACGTGTTTTTAGGTGATTCTGTCATTGTGTAAACACCACAGAGTTGTTGTTAGGTGACTCTGTCATTGTGTGAACACCATAGAGCTTGCTTACACATATCCAGATGGCAGCCTACTCCACACCTAGGCTGTATGGTATAGCCTATTGATCCCAGCTACAAACCTACACTGCATGGTACTGTACTGAGTACTGTGGGCAGCTACAACACAATGGAACTGTTTGTGTATCTAAACATAGAAAAGTTACAGTAAAAATACAGTATTCAACTTTTATGGGACCACTGCCATAGATGCAGTCCATCATTGACCAAAATATAATGTGGTGCATGGCTGTATTTTGCCACAATAAAAAAAGATGCCAACCCCCAAAGAAAGAGAATAAGAAAGAGGAAAAAAAAAAAAAAAGAAAGAAAAGGATTAAAGTGCAGATGGAAAAAGAAGAAAAGAGAAAATAAGAGAAGCAGAAAAAAGAAAGAAAAGTCTTCGAGAAAAAAGGAGAAAGAAAGTGACAGAAAAAGAGGCCAGGATGTGGGAAGTGAGGGGAGTCAGCACTGGAGAGGAGCCAGATGCAAAGGAGAAGCAGAGCTGGAGGAGACCGCGTGGGGTGCCTGCCCCTCGCCCAGAGCTCTGCCCAGGTGGGTGCCTACCCCTCACCCAGAGTCCTGCCCAGGTGGATGCTGCCCAGTGGGTATCTGTGCCTTGCCCAGAGCACTGCCCAGGGAGACGCTGCAGTGCTGGTCCTGCTGCAGCTTCCCCTGGTGAGCCCCTACCACCCATCCCTGCCCCATCCCCTGGGGTCACCCACCAGCCCGGCATCCAAGTTACCTGAGGTGGGCTTCCTTTCTCAGCAGATAGCCCTGCAGCAGTAAGCACCTTTACAGAGACCTGAAGGGCTTATAGAATGTTATGTTCCCTCACAGTCATACAACAGACTGATCTTAATGGTGTAAAGAAGTATTTTGAAATACTTTTTAGCTGTTGGGGAAAAGAAATTAAAGCAAAAACTAGATTTGGTCCATAAACTAATGAGATTCAAATACTGCCTTAGAACTAACTCTTCAGGTAAAAGAACTTGGAAAAAAAATAGTTCACCTGGGCCAACTAAGCTGATTAGTTGGCAATCAGAAACAGAAGGTAATAAGTCGTTACTGAGATTCACATGTTAATCTTCAAATGACCTCAGGGAAAGAAAACCAGTCAAGGAACTACACAGGGTTAAGGTGGCCAAGTCTCGAAGTGATGGCACCAAGCGCTGACTTTGTCTCCTCCCTTCCACAAGTGATCTGGGCAGGGTGTTTCTGTGTTCAAAAAGAAATGGGGCCCAAACCATCTATATGTCCCTTTGCTAAGCCTGAGATGGCAGGGGTGGGAAAGACCTTGAAAACACCCGATTTCAGGCTGGGCTCAGTGGCTCAGCCTGTAAGCCCAGCACTTTGGGAGGCCGAGGCAAGCAGACTGAGCCCATGGGTTCAAGACCAGCCCGGGCAACTTGGCAAGACCTCGTCTCTACAATAAATCAAAAATTAGCCAGGCACGGTAGTGCACACCTGTAGTTCCAGCTACTTGGAAGGCTGAGGCAGAAGGATCACTGGAGCCCAGCAGGTTGATGCTGAGGTGGCCATGAGTGTGTCACTGCCCTCTAGCCTGGGTGATGAAGTGAGACTCCAACTCAAAAAATAAATAAAAATAAAATGCCCATTTTCAGAACTCTCCTAGTGCCAGTGACAACATAGGCTACATTCACTGTTCACAAGTTGTTCAAGAAAACTGTCTCATATCACACCATCACCATGATGGTGCCTAATAATCCAAGTCTGGGACCGAGATTTGTGCAGGCAGATGAATCCTTCTCTCTCCCTGTCCTTCTCACCTTTCAGCTGTGACCTTTCTGGCTGATGTTCTCACAATGTAAGGAATAAAGTAATGCTTGTGGGGGGAGGATAAGAAACTGTTTCATTGATTGGCTTGTTTAGGGTAATTTTATGTTAATTCCAAGAGTCATTCTGCATTCACTGATAAAATTCTTCAGGTTTACTGACTCTGATTCTCTAAATGTGAGAAACAATTTACTTGTTCAGGTAACATACCAGGCTGTAAACAGATCATCGAGACATATGCCAGCTTTCTGAAATGACAGCCTTTGAAACACTGATCATTTGTTAATTGTCGATTTGATATGTTTCAGGTGTTGTAAAAATACATTTTGTCAATCTGCTAAAGCACAGTCATGGGTAAAATGTCAGAAGGTGTTATGGCTTGAGTATTAACTTATTATAATTAAAAAACAGTCTTCAGATAATTTACATAATATTCTTTATTTTACATAAACTTTTTATAGGAAAAAATTCTAGAAAATCACAGTCTGGAGCTGTGATCACTAAAAAGACAAAACATAACATTCCAAAGGGTGGAAGGTCACCAGGGAGACAGGCTTGAAAGGCAGGGAGCCCCGGAGTGCTCTTGCTCAAATCAGAGGCCCGATCTGCTTCTGTGTCTGTGGCCTTGAGCAAGTGAATTAAACTTTATGACCTCCAGCTTCCTCAGTTATCAAAATGGGGATAATGGTACCCATCTTACAGGTTCTTGTGAGGGTTATGAGAACATACATGTAGAGTGCTGGACTACAGTGCCTGACACATAGCAAGAATCAATAATTGGTTGCAACATTTCTGATAGATGGTCAACTTTGATTTTCTGTTTTGTGATCGATCTCCTCTTTGAAAGAGGCATCACTAAGTCCAAATTCTGACAGAAAATTTTATTTTCGTGAAATAGAGAAAGAAAAAAAAATAACCCTGTGTGTGTGTATGAAACATCTGGTCAGGAATTCTGCTCAGTTCTCTCAGCCGTTTTGGTAGACATGCCTACCATATATCATGGCTTCTGTAGAGAGTCAACTGAAGGGGAAAATTATTCTTACCTGGAGAAAGCAAGAAAGACCCAAATGAAAATCAGATAAAAGAACAAAGCCACCTATTTATTTAATTAGGAAGAGTCAAATCAAGTTATTGATATACCTGTTGGAGAAATGCTAGGGTTCTCAGCCCTCATGTCAGTCCAGTGACTGGAGGCCACTGGACAGCATGCTCTTAGTGAATTCAAGGTAGATTTTCAGAAATATCTCACAGTGATAGCTTACTCTGGAGTGTCCAATTCCTTAACCTTGCACGAAATGTTAAAAAGAAGCTTGAAATTCTCCTATCTAATGACTGAGACAATCTGTAAGACAAGAGTCTGAATCAAGAGCCTAACATGAGGAAGCAAAAATCATGGTTTATAACAATTTTCTCTTGTACATAGTAACACGTACTTAATTGCCTGAATTCTTTCATATGTCCCTAGACTTGGAGACTAATAGTGGGAAGTAAACATTGCGATAAACTGGGAGGGACCAATTCCTTTGGGCCTAAGGCAGCAGAGTGAGCCCAAACCCAGCAGTGTTGACACAAGCTCCAATCACCTAAGATAGTCAACTGCAGGGAGAATTCATTACTTATTTTCCTGTGGATGAAAATCTCTTTAGATAATTAATGGTGTTATTTTTTTACAAGACAAAAATGAACCACCTGATCTCCTCCAAGCTTGGAGCCTCCCAAGATCAACCTGGGAACTTGAATACGGTTAACCACATAATTGAACCTGCACCCGATGCCCAACATGTGTGCTCAGCAGCAAATGCGGTGAGATATCTTAAATATTATCAAACATTATATCATTAAATAGAAATTAGACAGAAACAAGGGAAGCCTAAAAACTGACTAGGAGTTTGGATGCTCGAAATGGCTAATATGTCCATTTTTCACCTGAAGCCCTCTCCAAATGCAGTTTTGCTATTAAGCAAAACCCAAAAGAAAGGTAATCAATTCCAACTAAAAAGCACTTATCCTGGGATGACGGTGTGCAAGGCACTTCAAACCCCTGGCTGCCTGCCAAAACCCAGACAACAGCCATCAATGTTTCTGACTATCCGAGGAGCACAGGGGCCGTGCATAATTGACTAGAAGATGGGCTAAAACTGTGCCCAATCAGTGTGTGATCAAAAACGCGTGGAATATTCAGCGCCACTTGATTACACGGAGGTTCGTCCTTTCACTCTCCTCATGAAATCTCTTCAAGGTCCACAGTACTGTAATAAGATCATTACTGTCAAGCGGTACGAATCGCAGGCAATGAGTCTTGGGATAGGGAGTCATACTTCACAAGCTCCCCTGGTTTCTCTCTCTCTCTCTTTTTTTTTGTATTTTACTGCATGCAGAGGCAGCAAGGCGACGAGGTGGCAGATAATGATCACATCACTGTGTGGCAACTAGAAAGGCACTTTTAAGAAAAAGCAGAGAGAAATCAGCTTAAGAGAAAACTAAAACATTTTCTCTTTGCTTTTTTCCCTTAAAAAATTAAATAGAATTAAACTGTGTGCAGTAGGCATTTTTCATGAACTCTGATACAATGTCATTGAATTTAACCATTTGATAGATTTTCATATTGCAGCAAAGCCCATTACCCCACAGACAAATGGCCAATTTTCTCCATGTCCCATGTGCACAAGAGGCTCTTGTGAAGTTGTGTGTGTGTGTGCACGGCAATGTGTGCCGGAGTGTTCACTGTGCTTGCTTCTTTCATTGGCCACACACCCTGGGTTTCATATCTGGTGCCTATGGTATGTCTGAGATGAAAAGGGGGTGGAGTGGAAAGGCAGGAGGGTATTAACAAAGATTACTAAATAAACACACAGAGTTGATCTCAAACCACACCTTCTTCGGAGCATTAATAATACATATGGATAAAACAAAAGTGAGCCAGTAACCATGATGGGACCCAGTAGCCAGGAGAGGCAGACATATGATTAATACTTAAATCAGCAATGCAGGATTCAAATAAATGAGGGGAGGGCCTAATCAATCACTACCCTCTTCCCTCCAACTTCAAACTGCTAGCTGGGCGTGATGGCTCATGCTCATAGTTCTAGCTACTCAGGGGTCTGAGGTGGGAGGATCGCTTAAGCCCAGGAGTTTGAGTCCAGTCTGGGTAACACAATGGGTCCCCATCTCAAAAAACCAACAAAAATAAACTCACTCCCCACATCCCCTCCCCAAAGCATATCAGCCTTAGAATGAACACAAAAACTGGGTTTACTGCATCTGAATTAAATGTCCACAAGTTCAAAAAAATTTCAACAGATGTCTCCTTGTAACAAAGTCTATTATCTAATCTTGTATGTCCTAATTGTCTGCAAAGGAGCTGAAGCATTGAACGGCATCTTTTATTTGGACATATCATGTGTGCATGCACATACAAGAGAAAAAGAAATTTGTCTGCAAATAAGTCACACCACAGCAGGGCTCCTGAGGAAACCAGTAAAGGAATTACTGCTTCCCAGTTCTCATGGGCAATGTAGGGAGCAGTGGACATGGCACTGCTGTGCTTTAGAAACTCAAATGCACAAAGGGAGAAGCACCTTCAGGAGGCTCAGTAATGAGCACCACAGGACTGCAGAAGACTCCTCTCTAATCCCAGGTTCCTGATGCCCTTTCCTTTCTAGGTTGATAAAGCAGGTGCAAAGCAAAAAACCTGGACTCCCAAGTCCCAGAGGCCTGACAGAGCTCACCACTCACTTGCTGGGCTTGGGCAAATCACTCAACTTGACTCAATCTTCTTCCTCATTTGCAAAGATAGAAATACCACCACTCAACTGCCAACACTACAGAGTTGTCTGAAAGATGCAAAGAGACAACCCATGTTTAAGAATAGGTGGTGAATCACTCATGGTTTCCTTTCTTTGTGTTGGATCCTAACTAACAATGAACCCAAGACTCTGTGACAGAAGAGTGCACAGGAGAGAAGAGTCGTGATCTGTACAGTGGTTTCTGACCTATAAATATTTTCCTTAGATGGCACACTGTGCGTCAGTGGGTAGGAGGCCATAGGCACATTAACTCCCACGGACAGGAACAGAAAGTTACCTGGTTTTATGGATTGAATGTTTGTCTCCCACTCCAAATTCATAGGTTGACCCCCAAAGTGATGTTATTTGGAGATCAGGTCTTTGGGAAATGATTAGGGTTAGATGAGGTCATGCGGGCGGGCCCTCATGATGGGATTAGTGGTCTTGTAAGAAAAGGAAGAACTCTCTCTCTTCGTGTACATACAGTAACTATAGAGAGGCCATGTGACAACACAGCAGGAAAAAGCCCAACTTTAAGCCAGGAAGAGAGCCCTCTCAGGGAATGAAGTTGTCCGGCACACAGATCATGAACTTCCCAGCCTATCGAACCATGAGAAATATATTTCTGCTGTTTAAGCCAACTAGTCTGTGGCATTTTGATATGGCATTCTGACTGAAGACAAAGGGTGTATGCAATTTCATCTTATCTTTTCTGTTTGCCAAGTTGCTCTCACACAGACTACGTTTTGCTTTAGTCAACATCTCCTTTTGTTTTTCATCTTTAGAAAGAGAAATGAAGTCTCCACTGCATGTAAGATAAAACACTGCCCAGTTTCATTATCGCTAGAGCTGGGAGGAAAGACAAAGCATATTCAGCCAGAACATCTCAAAATAGAAACCTCCCAGGTGTCTCTACTTTCTGGAACTCAGGGCCACATGTGTATACTAACAGAGCGCACGAACACCCGGGGGCTGCTGAGGGTGGGGCAAAACATTCTTACATATGAGATTTGGATGTGGCATTGTACCTTTCTTCTGAACATTACATTTCTATTTGCATTCCTGTACTTTTTGTGGTAAAATACACACAGCAGGGGACGTATAAAAAATAGATGAGGAATGAGAATAATAAGGAAAACATAAGCTGAGCACCACTGACCTCCAGAACCAGCCCTGCCTCTTCTGGCTTCAGGACCTTGGCCCATGCTGACTGAAGTGACACCCACAGACCCTGAGAGCTCAAACATTTTGATACTACCAAGAAAATGACTTTAAGACAGATCCTAAATTCTGATGAAAGTCAGCCAACTCAGGGTCTCCCAAACTAGGCCAAATTCCAATCCCAAGGCGCACAGAAGAAAACGTGCCATCCTGAGTTCTCTGCAGACAGATGCCAGAGCCTGTGAGCAACTTGTGCTGACCCAGCCCCATGGGCAGGGAGAGCACAGTTAAGTGTAGGTAAAGAATCGTCACTGAGGTCTGCCACATTTCTGTATCTCAGAAAGAAGCCTTGCATGTGATCTGCATTTTCCAAAGGCGAGTCTATGCTTCTGTATGGCGGGAGGTCAAGAAGCTTGAATGCATGTCCGGCTGCATCAAGAGTTGCTGAGGGAACCTCAGGAGCTCCAAGTCTCCTCACAACAAGATTTAGCATGTGTTTACTTTTCATATTTTTTCCTCCTTAGCATAGCAGATATTCCATTCTCTATATAATGGATGTGAGTATTTCGCCCCCTCTGGGAGCCTCCCTGAGAGGTTCTCCAGGGAGCCTGGAGTGCCCTGTGCTGCCGGCACCAGCTTGTTACCATCTGCTTTCTCCACTGGACTGTGGACATCCTGAAGCTGGGTCACCTCGGTCACTGTTACATCCAGCACCAGGCACAACTTGTGGCATGCAGTAGGTGCTCAATGCACTTTCATGGACCTGAACCTTAGCCCCTTTAGTTTATGTGTACTTAACAACAACAAAAAAACACTACCAAAAATCTTCCTCTTGTCTGTTGGTTCATCATGATGGGAATCTTCTGTTCTGGCTTTCCCTGCTGTGATCGACTCATCTTTGTTTATTTTTGACCTGCCGACTTCCACAAAGGATCTGAGAGCACTTACAGCTTGTGCGTGTTTGTGGCGGCTGGACTGTACCCCACAGGATGGTTTTTGAGTCAACGGTGCCCAATCTACAATGTCAATGTCCAGAGTAAACCCAGATGATCTACTCAATTTCAGAAAGTTTGTTCTCTTGGAAGCTGGAGTTACAACCTGAGAGCTAACTCTCTTTGGAAAAGTGATCTGGTTTGCAGGGAGTAGGTGAGTCCATGACGATATGTGGCGTCATCATCAACGACAGTTCAAGTGCGACAAAACTCAGCCAGTCTCCTGACACCCTTAGCAGAGTCAAAATCACTGCATTTTAGGTATATCTTCCAGGAAAATTATATGGTTCTTGGTTTTTCACATGCACTATAATTAACTGCTCAACTCAATTGCTCAAATGCACCAATCAACTGACTCAATACTAAGAAGGTTTAATTAAGAAATCCTTATTATACCAAAAATTACTGTTGATAATAGAGTTTTTATGAAGCAGATTATGGAGACTCCTCGTTTCTTTTCAGGACAGCTGCCAAAATTAAAACAAGGAGGACACACAGGGGGCGCTGGTGGAATGTTCACAAAGATGAAAAGGAGGAAATTCAAGAGTGACAAGTGACAGCGGCACTTATACAATCAGCTCTCATCCATCTTCCTTCCCCCTCCCCTCCACCCACCTTCAAATAACAAAGAATTAAATGAGAAAGCTCCTCTAGTCAGGAAGTAAACCCTGAAGATGACAGTTCCTGGGCCCTGACTCCTTGCCAGTCATGAGTTCACTGTCATGCACATGCTAACTGTGCCCAGGGGGTGAGGGAAGATGAGAATAAGACACTTGCAGCCCTGTTATATTCTAATTAACAAAACAAACACACTGTCCTCCCCACCATGGTATGCATAATGCCCAAATTATGCAAAAATGGCTCAAACTGTATGATCATCAACACATCTGATGGTTGCAGATGAACCAAGAACCTCCATGCACCTACGTACCACTTTCTTGTAATAATGAGTAGGCAGGTAAAAAACCTTGCATGCTATGCATGCACAATTCCCCATTTTCCCTCCAAAGTACCTTCCAAAACTTCAACTAATTAATAAAAAAAAAAAGTCGTAAGGTAAAAGGCAACTGATCACAAATAGCAACATCTGTTTCTTAGTATCTAAGTAAAAACAAAACTCCATTTTGTGACTAATTAAATCACCACCACTGGTGTTTTTAAGTTGTAAATAGACAGCATTCAATGAAAAAGTGATGCTTTCTGCAGAGTTTTATTAAATAAGAGAACCATTACGTGCTAAATCTACAGGATATAAAATTAAGTTTCACAACAGGTTAGCTTTCCCTAACTTTTACAACTCAGTGCATTTTTGTCCTTCTTTGGAATACCTACACCCTTTCGTAAATATTCTGCCTGAAATCCTAGGTACAGTTTCTTGTGTATAGCCTACCTATATTAAGGCTCTAAACTCTTGGTGTGGGGGATGGTAGGGCGGGAGGGGGGGCAGATTGAGAGGGAGAGAGAGGGAGAAAGAGGGAGGGACTGAGTTTTATCTCTCAGTGTCTCCTTCAGAGCCAAACACATAGCACTTTTCCTGTGGTGGTTGCTTAATATTTGATGAAAGAATAAAATGATCCACAATTTCGGGTTCTCTGTTGAAAGAGTGAAGGAAAACTAAGTCCCAGGTGACCTTTCCAACTCTAGAGTTAATGAAATTTGTCAACATTTCATTGCTTAGTGAGTATAGCTGTGATGAGCAATTCATTTTTCTACCATAACAGAGAGAGGCCCGTTTGTGACTTACCCTCTACAGGATAATCTTTCAATATCCATCCAGGATCAGCGACACAATGGTTCGGTAAAGACCCAGAATGAACAACCAAAGGAACAAGATGAGAAGGATAAAATAAATTCCCTTCTGAGACCTTCAGAACAAAGCACTGTGAGCCCAAAGCAGGGGAAAAAAACACCAGGATTTCTGCATACCCTCTTGTATAATAAGATTGGGTAAATCCTGACTGGTCCTGCATTTTTAAAGAAAGATCTTTGCTACACAACTTCTAGATGTTATGAGCCATATAAAAGTCAGTGTCTTTACATGGAATCTGAGAAATATCAAGGAAGCTATTCAGTGTGCCCCACTCCCAGATTCAAAAGCCGCTCCACATACCTCAAAGACTTGCTTTTTGCCTGGTGGAAAGAGTTTGAGGCAGAGAATCAAGAGACAGTTCTGTCACCTACCAGCAACCTGACCTTGGACAAGAAAGCCACTTAACCTCTCTCTACTTCAGCCTTTTCACTGGGGAAACAGGGAAATTAGCACTTGATGCAAACTTGCATGAATGTTATAAAACTAACGAGAATCGAGAACCACAAGATTCAGGGCCACAGAGGGGGCCTGCAGAGCCTGTTGCTTCATTTTAGCAATGACAACTTCATGACTGGATCCGAGATAAGAAGATACCCAGAATGTTTCACAATTCAAAGACAATGCCAAGAGGTGACAAGTCGTTAAAGATCTGGAAAACCCTCACTGCCCAAGAGCTTTCTCTGGCTCTTACCCTTAAACTTGGTTCTGACTGGGTATTCACGGCCATGGTGCTATCATCCTTCCACAACTCAAATTCCTCTACAATGGGCTAACCCATACCGCCCCCCCCACTGCAAGGTTGGGGGTCACTCCCTCTCAGGGAAGTCCTGGCTCTTAGAGCTTTTTTTGTTTAATATCTGAACCAAAATCAATCTCCTTGAGCCTTCTGCCCATGTGTCCCACTGATACCACCTGGGCCACCGGGCCAAGTCAGAAGTACCCTTCACTCAACAGGCCTTCCATCAAGTGAGCAGTCAGCATGCCTCATGGCTGTGTTCTCACTGCTCTTCACCACCCCCCATCTGCTCAGGTTCCCTCTACGGCACGGGCTTCAGGCCCTGTCACCATCCTTCCTGGTCACATCTGAGTGTTCTTTTGCTGGTCTACAATCATCATAAAGGGCAGCACCCAGATCTTGTTCCATAAGAGCCCCACGACTGGCTCAATCACATATCTTCTCTGTTAATCATCAGCTATGTGAATCAATCAAGTTACCCAGTTGGAGCCCAAAAGGTTTATAAAGATAATGGAATTCTCCAGGCATAGTCTCTGCTTCTATAATTTACTAGATTCATCTAACTCATTTTAAATTGTAGACATAGGAAAATGCTTGCTCTCTGTAAGTTAGGTTCCAGCATCTTCCGCCATCTGGTAGGATTTGGCTACTGTTCTTCAGCATGAAGAACTACTATGATGGGACCTAGGGAGGACCACTGTGCTGAGAATACATGGAAGGAGAGGCCTTATTTCCACCAGGTACACTGAGAGCCCCCGTGTGGACAGAGAGGTTCTGGGTTTGTGGCGGCACAAATACTGCTAATGATGTGTACTTTTAGCCTTTGCTTTCTGAACAAGCGCACCATGCAGATAAGAAATAGCTGGTATCAGAACCTTTGCTCTCGGCTGGGAGTCAAGGAAAACCCTGTGGCAGGGTCCTTGGTGCGTTCAGCTGGGGAAGGGCACTGAAGTCCATGCAAGAAGCTCCGAGGGCTACCTGGGCAGGGCTCAGACTGGGCTCTGGGGGACAGCACACAACCCTGCCCTCAAAAGGCTTTCAGCATCCTATGCTTGTGAAACCTAAGTAGAGGGTCAGTGGCAGGGACTTCCCCAAGGGTTTGTAAGAGGTGTCATGAAAGATGCCTTTATTCTGGGCTCTTGGGTCCTGTCCTGTGGCTTCTGGCTGGATTTGGCCAAGGAGGAAGCCGCAGGAGACTGCGAAGAGTGAGAAGAGTGAGGCCAGGGTGCTTCCCTGGGCTCTCTCACCATTCCTTCTGTTGAGAGGAGCCCTCCCTCCTCATTCCGTTACACTCCTGGGATCTGCAACAGGCCTGATGCTCTTCCTGCACCTCTACAGACAGACCCTGTGGAAACGCTCCTCAGAGATCCAGTCTAAGTGTGCCATCTAGTTCCCCTGAGACCCTGACTGACCTGGCTGACTTTCAACGGCACTTTCAAGCTAAAGAGATTTGAATCTAGCCATCTGTTACAAGGCCTGCCAAACTGTAAAATTCAACCACTTTCAGACATATTCTACAGAATTCTTAATATCTACAATTGCAACTTTTTAGCATTCGGTCAAGCAATAGAGAACACGCTGGTAGTAACCAGTTACACAGTGCCTTGGAGGAAAGAGAAAAAAACATATTTTCTTATAATTGAACAGTATCTTCAAAAATAAAATATACACAATTAGCTTTAATTTCTGGAACAGAATGCTTAATTTGGATGGTTTATACAATGTATTTTTAAGGAATTAACAGTTTCTAAGTAAGACTTAAAATATTATATATTACTGGCTATAAAATGACTTTAACAGTAGGATACATTCTGATTTTAGAGATGTGGGGGAAAAATTTGCCTTTGAAATAATGAAACACAAAGCATCTCACAAAATGATTAAATTAGCCTGATATGTAATTTTTCCTATGGAAAAATGATATTTTTTTGGTAATAAACTTATGCTTATTTTCTGTTTAAAAGGTGTGACAGTCATTGATATTAGACATTAGACTCTCTTTTTTTTTTAAAGGGATGAGGTTTCGCTATGTTGCCCAGGCTGGTCTCAAACTCCTGGGCTCAAGCAATCCTCCCACCTCAGCATCCCAAAGTGCTGGGATTACAGGCATCAGCCACAATGCCTGGCCTGACACTAGACTCTCTTAATTGGAAAGTAAGGGGCAGTTCCCCTCGGACTCTGCTTTGAACTTAACACACGTCACCCATTTACTCATCCACACTTGAGATGCTATCGTGATTTTTCTAATCTAGGTGTTTTCATGGTGCCCAGAGTCTATCTTTCTATATTGGTGTCAGCACCACAGCAATAAGAACAGTGAAAGCGTTCATGGGTGTTGCTGGGGACAGAGCCTGGTCCACGCTATAACCTGGTGCCCATGTGCAATCCCATTCACTTAGGAAGTAACCTCAAAATATCAGGTGTCTAACATGCTTATGGTTACTTCTCAAACTTCCTTCAAACTCATCACTCCTGAATGGGACATGGGTTTGAATCAACTGCTCAATGAAACCCGCAAATACTACTAATTTTGGCAAGGCTCCACCTCATTCACATCATTTATAAGGTAATCAACAGATGGGTGGGAACATGAAAATGTACAAAGTAGTGACAGGGAACTCGGTAATCAGTTTCTATGAGGTTGTTCTTTAAAAAAGTCACTGACATTAGCTGGAAACAATGACATCTACAATAAGACATCTGTGAAATGAGCAAGTGGTCTTTCCCTAAAGGGAATCTTACCCCCCTCCCCTGTGTGTGCAGCTGGGTGGTGTGGAGGGCACATGCTGCCCCTCCTGAAGAAAGACCAAGCTACTGCCTGGTTGCGGGGGAAAGGGCGTGGCTACACATGCTTGATCTGTTGATTTTTTTAAAAAGTTTTTCATTTTTAAGTTGGAGTCTTGCTCTATTGCCCAGGTTGGAGTACAGTGGCATGCTCATGGCCACTGCAGACTCGATTTGCAGGGCTTAGTGATCTTTCTGCCTTAGCCTTTTAAGTAGCTGGAACTACAGGCGTGTACCACCACGACTGGCTAATTTTTTTGTGTGTGTGATTTATTGTAGCGATAGGGTCTCGCCAAATTGCCCAGGCTGGTCTCAAAACCCTGGGCTCAGGCAATCCTCTTGCTTCCACCTCCCAAAACATTGGGATTACAGGTGTGAGCCACCACTCCTGGTGTTGATCTGTTGTTTGAAGGAATCTCAGCACCACTCAGCATTTGTGGTTGAATCCTTTTTCAGTAGGAAGGTCAGTGGCATCCACGGGTGCTCTGGACTCATAAGCATTATTTTTCCACCATTGCTAATGTAACAGTATCATCCTCACTGATCACAACATGAGCTAATCAGTTCTTATTAGTTAGCTGTGTTAACAAGAAGCTTATGGGAGGAAAAACAGAAAGAAGTGTGGCAAAGGAGATGAAATTTCTGACCTTTCTGGGGAGCCCAATGAGTTACTTGGGGCTCTGAATCCCAGTATCCTCATGATGAACAAAACACCATCACCTAACTAACTCACAGAATTATGAAAAATATACTTGGTACACCACGGACTCTGTTTCTTTCCTGCTAATAGATGTGCTCTGGATTCACGGACTCACCTCTGGAAATCAGGAGGAAATAGGTTACCTACAGTTTGGGACACTCAAACAAGCTGAGTATTCGGAAAAAATGTGGCAGAAATAGAGAAAGAAAAAGGATATAAGTAATAAAAGTATTCCTAAGTATGCGGAACCCTTGCTGAAGACACACTCAGGTACTGTTGTCGCCCTCACAAAAAATAGTTCATGCTATGACAACAATGCTTCGAAATTTTAATTTTCCTTTGAAGTATTTCTTTAACTTGTTTTTTACAACTGCACTGATTTTACCTCTCATAAGTGAGGTGTATATGTGTATGCGTATATGTGTGCACTCAAGTATCTCCACATGCCTCTTTGGAATAAAAAAATGTAACTTCATTTGAAGAAGCCACGTCGGAAAGACCGCATCTAGCCATCACTGAAACTCAAAACTGAGTAAGGACTCAACAAGTCAAAGGAGAATCCAGATGAACTGTGACATCTGCAATATTAATAGAGCCTACACAACAAAAAGAGTTGATGGATGTTAACAGAAGAGGCATTTATCATAACATGTTGCTAAAAGCCAGAACCAAGGCAGCTGCCTTATTAGAGTTAAGGCCAGCCAATATCAGAGACGGCTCCTAAATTAGAAGTGGGGAATGGTCTTTATTAGAGTAATACAACATGGCCCACCTCAGTAGGAGTGGACACTGTCTCCCAGGTTGCCAAGGAGAGACAAGACTACGGAACCTGATTTGACACATGGTGGGGAAACCAGCACTGCCATCTACCAGTGGCAACTGCCAAAGGTTAATAAGACAGTGGGTTTGGTTGAGTAACTCGAGAATTACCAGGGGTGTGAAAGGCCCTCTAGAGCCACCTTGCAAACAGAACTGCTGCCCATTTGTGGTTCTCGGGGTGCCTGATTTCACAAATTTGAAAAGTAAGAAAAAGAACTATCAGAAGTGGAGACTCTCACCCTGGGCATCCCCGGAAACTTTACCTTCAGCAGTGCCGGAGAGACCGTCAGCTTTGAAGTTGCTGGTACTTTTCTTCCTTCGGTGCTTCTTTCTGTTGGCGTGAGGGGAGGGGGGCGGGTCGAGCTTGGGGCTGGTGGTGCTGGAGATACTTGGGCTGGAACACACGGAGTCGCCCAGCCCTGTGTCTGCCATTGGACCGGAAAAGGCAAAAAAATGCAAAGGGTGAGCACTTACCAAGTAGACGATGCAAAATACCAAATCAATGCTCCTCCAATGTCACACAAGGCCTGCACATAATATTCTCTCATGGGATCAACTGGATTGCAGGCCCAAATCCTCTCGTACAAGAGAACCATGGTACCCCTTGCTCCTATGAGCCACCCACTACTCAAAAATGAGTATTTCTGCATCACCTTCATGCTATGTAGAATTTATTACTCTCCATGTTGCATGACTGGAAAAGGAAAGTGGTGAATTTATGTTTTTTAGTTATTTTTATCTTCCCATGACCTTGATATATTAACAAAAAATAGAGATACTTAGAAATAGATTTGAGTATCATCTTAAATGGGTTGGATTCTGTTTGTATGCAAAGTATGAGGCATTCCTGATTTTCTTCCTTCTCCCCTCAACATTACATATGATGTAACTTCATTTATTTTATTATTAGTGAAAATTGGTATGCCACCTCCCATGACGTTAAGACAGTGGACCTGCCAATTTTTGGTTCACTGAATTTTTGAACCCTTTTAAAAGTTTCAAAACCAGTGCATACATGTGATTTTCACTGTAAGAGAGATTCCATAATTTATTATATCTATTTTTATCTTTATCAAAGAGAAGGCCAAAGTGGTATTAAGTGACCAGGAATGAACACATAATTCAACCAGAAAAGTACACTGAAAAAAAATGATGAAGACACACAGGTGGTATATGCCTCAAAAATCTAAAAATATTTTTATTTTATGAATCAGCATCTTTATAATTCCAAAGACAAAGTTTTGTACAGTACATTGCATTTCATTCAACTGATATTTTCTGAGCACCTACTGTGGGCCTGGGCTTATCTAGATGCTCAGCATCCAGCACTGATTGGGAAAAACTGACACAGCAGCCAGGCCAGAACCTAGAGTACTGTAGAAGGTGGTGTTATGAGAGAGAGAACAGGAACAAAGGCTATGGAGGCTGGAAAGTTAGGGAGAGGTGGCAGGGATAGGGGACGGTTCCACTTTAAATAGGGCGGTCGGGATAGGTCTCACTGAGATGGTGACATCTGGTATGTTCCAGTTGGGCCTGGGTGGATGGGAGAGGCCCATAGGAGATGACACTGGAGAAAGCAGGGGGGTTGTATGTCATCATGAGGACCCTGGCCTGTATTCTGAGGGAAACGGGGAGTCACTGCAGGGTTTAGAGGAGAAGGGTAACACGATTTCAAATATAAAGGTACTTGAAATCAAACCGAATTTAAAATATTTGTATTTTGTGAAATTCTAGAAAATTTTATTTTGAGGAATATAAAAATATACAGTTTAAGGTATCTAAGAAATACATATAGCTCCATGAATGTCCGAGGATGCATGTTCCTGGCTGCCCTCAGACCAGAGATTCCCTTCCCAACTCTGCCGGGTCAGAAGGGTCAACTCCCACTTCATGCGCCTGACACAAGAGGTGAAAGCAAAGGCCTTGGGGAGCCCCTCCTGGGAAGCTGTGAGGAACCACCCCAGAACTCCTGCAGAACAACCTAGGCAGCACCTGATGGCACATGCACCCTGAGACTGTGTCAACTGGGTATACTCTCTTCATAGGGAACTCCTGCTCACAAAAGGCAGGAGCGCCATTAAACCATTTTAAGGACTTACAAACCTGTGGCAATTTGGTGCCTCAGTAACTTTCCTTCTACCAGGCAGTATGTGCTTTCTACACATGCACATCCCTTGTTCTCAGATGCAGTGTCCACACAGACATGGGTTACTGTCCTCTGGTGGTAGGATGAGAGGTAACATCAGCAGCAGGAATTTGGCAGTGAGCTCCCCTGTGTGCCTCTACCCTGACTCCCCCCATTGCTGGGCCTCACATCCTCTCCTCCATTCTTAGAGAAACAGGCTCCCTTCTCTTGCTAAGCCAACTTCCGGTTTGTCCTGGTCACACTTTTCATCCTCAGGTATCTTGGCCCACTCATCCCTCCCTCTCCATCAGCTTCCTTTCTGCCCCCTCCCCTTCCTTTCCCCTCCCCTTCCTGTACCTTTTCTTAACCCCATTATTCCTTAAAGGGTTACTTCCTTGACCTGTTAAGCCAAAAAGCTCATATAGTAGTTACTTCCTTGACCTGTTAAGCCAAAAAGCTCATATAGTGGTTACTTCCTTGACCTGTTAAGCCAAACAGGTCAAGGAAGTAACCCTTTAAGGAATAATGGGGTTAAGAAAAGGTACAGGAAGGGGAGGGGTACTGCCAGGTACTGCTCTAGGCTCTTATACTAACTCATTCAGTCCTCCAAATGATCCAATGAAGTATGTGGTGCTATCACCCCCACTTTACAGACATGGAAACTAAGGTACAGAGAAGAGTTAAGTAATTTGCTAGTCACGCAGCTAGAATCTGCTCAGAACCACTGCAGACTTCTCCAAATGAGGTTTCTACACAGATAGGTAGTTTAAATCCAGTCAGTCTCTCCCCAACTCCTTGAAACCAGGCTTCCTTCATCACTGCCTATCATTCTCCTTGTGCCCCTTTTATCCTTTATTCCCTTACCTTTTTCACTACACTGACCCTAAGATGCCATCTTTTCCTGACTTTTCTCCTCTACATCCTGAGGGACCCTCCTTGATGTTCATGACACCAGAATGGTCCCAGACTTGGCTCCTCAACCTGATTGCCTATATGGACTCTCTCCTACCCATAGATGACTCCCAAGGGGACATCTCTCACTCTGACCTTTCTACTCATGTGCAGCTTTCTCTGCTGTCACCTTGTGCTTCTATCCCCCAAAATGACACCCTTCCACTTCTGCCTGACTCCCGGCTTTCCAGGTCAGACATCTGGTAAACCTCCCTGTTTTAGCTTTACCGGAAGTACAGCAAGCAGTTCTGAGTCCTCTCTCAGCTTGTACTGTGGCTGTCTGATTAGAGCAGGGTGGAGTGAATACAGCTTTAAATAAGACCCAACCCCTGCCCTTGGGGAGGCTGGGACTCTAAGCTCAGGTTGTTTTCACAGAGCTTCTCTATGGCTGCCTGCCCTCCATGTAAGCCCCGTTCCCCTTGGTCTGGCTGTTACCTCCCAGGTCTGGACTGTGCAGCCAATGCCAAGAGGTCGCTCTGTTTCCAGATGTTTACCTTTTAAGTTGTCCTGGGATTTTACAGCACTCATCTTTCTAAAGTAGTGGTTCTTATACTAGATCTCATTGAATATAAAAGTTATAGCTATCCTGGAAGAAAAGGGCGAGACTAATTAATTTGTATATATAATTTTCCACTGCTCAGAAGCTGCCAAGATGCTTGAGGGGCTTGCAGGGGGGAGGTTAGAGACTCCAAGGTCGTTACCTGATCCTAAAGCAACCCTTCTATGTGTTATTCAAGGCTCAAACCCCTACAGTAAATATTTTTGCTCATTTCAAATACTTCCTTTCTGGGTTTCAAAAGTCTTCGCCCTCTGACCCTATTCCCTCTGTTAAATGTTAAGAACTCACTCTGTTCCAGGCATGGTGTCAGGCCCTGTGGAAGCAATGGTCACTGTGACTGTTCCTGTCCTCAGAGAGCCCAACCATCATCCTGATCGTGAAGGCAGATAAGCAGAACAGGCAAACACAACCACCCTCTGTGGCAGTGAGCTGCCATTTTATCCTCTCATTCTGTCCCTTGGGTGTCCTCTCAGTTCATGTTCATTCCCAACTGTAAGTCTTTCCATCCGTCACTCCATGTTTGTAATGCTCTCTCTTAAACTAACACTTCTCATCTCTGAACTCCTATGGATCCCACAGTTGGGACCTTCTGCCCTCAGCTGTCAGTTTTCTAAATCTAAATAGGTTGCCTGTTCCCAGGGCAACTCAAGGTGCTCATTCCCCTGTGGTGAGTCATGCAATGCTGAGCACACAGTGGATGCATCATAACATCAACTCCCTTCCATCACCCAGTTTTGTTTTGTTTTTTTTTGTTAGTGTACACTAATGTTTCTTTTTAACACACCTGGAATACATAAACAAGCTATCTAGTCCACAGAACAGGCTACCATAAGTGTGTGGTGGGTCTACTGCCTGGCTCTCTGTTATAGTCCATTCCTCCTTTTGTCTATTTGTGTTCTAGGCCTACATTTTGCCATTCTACAATTGTCTTGGCTATTCTAGAATGTTCTGAGCATGCATCTCTGTATTTCCATCCAAGTCAATGAAAAAAATATTGACAGGGTGGGGTCAAGATAAGAGCTTCACACCCTCAAGGGCACTAGTCCACACCTGGAAGCTTCTAAGAGGGAGATCATAAAGCCTTTATAAATCATATTTGTCATTGTGTCTAGTGCATATATCTTTCAACTTGTCTATGAAGAAACCAAGGAACAATCTTGTCAAATACTTTGCTGAAAGTTAGAAGAGTACCCAACTTATACTTATTTTTGACAATTTAAACATAGTAAAAGGATATCCATTTGATATTTTATTCTAATTTATAAACCAACCCTACTCAATGAAAACAGTTTCCTTTTCTATGTGTACACAAAGCACCCCTTTAACAATCATATTCAGAATCATACCTGGGGTTAATCTTAAATTCACCAATATATGACTGAGAATTCTTGTTTCTGGAAATCAAAATCACACATGTCTGTCTATAGTCTCTTCCTCCCTTCCAGCCATAGAAAACTTTTCCCAAAATAATTGACAAGGACATGGCAATCTCATGTCCAAGTTTTCTCCTTATCTTGGAATATTTGTAATTCAGGGAGAAATTCCAGACTTACTAGGAAGCAGTCAAGTAGCAGTCTTGTGAAGGGGACCATACTTGCAAGTAATGTCACCCACCTTCCCCTAAGGGACCATCAGAGCCAATCCCATCAGCATTTCCTTACATCCTTGTATTCCTGGGGCATCCTTTATCCCCAGTGCTTCTGTTCCCATGGGGCGCTGCAGTTCCACAAATCCACTGGTTTTCCATCAGGAGCCCCCACCAAGGGACATCTGGCAATGACTGTAGACAGTTTTGGTTATAAAGCTGAGTGGTTTTGAGGTGCTACAAACATCAAATGGTAAAAGCCAGAGATGTTAAAAAATGTCCTATGATGCACAGGACAGCTTCCATCAGAGAGAACTGTCCAGCATAAAATGTCAATAGTGAGAAACTCTGCAGAACTCTAGTCTTCAACCTCTCACATGCTTCCTTTAGAGTTATAATATGTCAGTGCAGAATCCCTTACACCAGCACCCTCTTCCTGGAAGGCTTGCTTCACCTTGTGCTAACCAAAACCTAGCTCTCTCTCCTCTGGGGACATCCCAAGTGATGGTGCTATTAGTCCCACACCTCCCACATACCACAAGGCTTGGTATCCTCCTTGCCCCTTATGACTGCTTGAAGACCGCATCTTCTCTCAAAAGTCCCAGCTCTTCTGAAACTCACACCCTTAGATGATCCCACCCACTCCCCACTGACCCCAGGCCATGGCCTTCCGCTCTCTGACATCTTAGTGGCAGCTCATTGGTCCTCTCTTGTGGTGGCATCTGGATCCTCCTGAGTGGTCTCTCCAGCACGTGGCCTTCCTGTCCACTGCTCCCTTGTGAAGCTCTTCTTCCCCATTCCTCAGTCACACTCCCTTGTGGTCTCAGTTCCTGGGGTCTTACCTAACTCCCCATCCCCTCTCTTCAGCTCACTCACACTGGGCCTTCACTCACACAGCACTCTCTGTGGTTCCATTGTCTGATGTGGGCTTACACCCCACTTGTCTCCTAACCCAGCGGGGATGCCATCATGTACTGCTTGAAAGTCACCCTTGCAAATTCTACTTTCTGTTCCTTTCTCCCCCCATCCATCCTGACCAGGGTGCCCCAACTTCATGTATTCCCAACCATCCACCTGCCTTGTGCTTGTAACCAGAGCAGGGCTGGAAGACATCAGCACCACGTAGATTGGCTTCCTCTGTGTTGCGATCGTAACTCTCCCAGATCTCTGGCCGGCCCTTCCATCCTGCTATGTTTCAGTAGTAAATCCACTTCCCACTCTCCAAGAGGCTGTTTCACAGCTTCTCCTCCCTCTTCAAACATCCTACACCTCACGCCACCCCTTGTGATGACCTCACTTTTCATGTCAATGAAGACAAAAACACACAAAAGCATCCACCAGAAGACAGCATTCCACCAAGCCTGTCCCCAGCTCCCATGGGCTCGGGCTCCCTCCCACTGGGAAGTAGAAGCCACCCTTCTTGCTTAATGGTGCCTCTGGTCCTGGCAGTTTATATCCTCTCCAGTCAGCACGCTGTGTTAGCTCCCATTTTTTAACAAAACACTGCCCCATCCTATAGCATTTGATTTGTCTTTTTTTTTCTTTTTAAGGAGTTGGGGTCTCATTCTGTTGCCTAGGCTGGAGTGCAGTGGCATAATCACAGCTCATCACAGCCTCGACCTTCTGGGCTCAGGTGATCTTTCCACCTCAGCCTCACAAGTAGCTGAGACTATAGGTGTCCATCACCATATCCAGTTAACTTTTGATTTTTTTTATATAGATGGGGCCTCACTATGTTGCCCAGACTAGTCTCGAACTTCTGGGTTCAAGCAAGCCTCCTACTTTGGCCTCCCAAAGTGCTGGGATTACAGGTGTGAGCCACTATGCCTAGCTGATTTCTGTCCTTATTTAAAGCCTGTCCCTTCTCGCTATTGTCCATGCCTGACCTCACTCCAGCTCAGTTCACATCCCACCAGCTGCTGATGTGTCCTGGCTAGGCCAACAGGGCCCTCCAGGGTGCCTTATCAGCAGGCAAGTCTCCATAGTCTCACAACAGACTCAGTAGCATCCCCACAGCTTGCCCCTGCTTCCTTTGACAGGGAACCATGGTAAGGTGTGCCACTAGGCAGGCAGGAAGGACACTAGGACATTTTGGGTTCTAGAAGCCAAAAAAGGAAGCTCCAAGAAAGACCTTCATCCACTGCTACACCCCAGCCCCTCTGGGCCTCCTCTGCTCAGTGGCTCTACCACATGGTGACAGTGTGTTACCCATGCATTTGTTTCTTTGTTCCTCGGACATCTTCCCTGTGAGAGTGTGAGCTTTATGAAGGTAGGCCTTCATTTATCCTCTTCACCAGGATACAACCTGGAACACATTTGGGATGAATGGTGGACGTTTGACACGTGTTTGTTTTCTTAAGTTTTATAAAAGAACTGACCCATTTGAAAGGCGCTTACACAGGTGGATGGAACAATTTTTGGTATATAATAGAGAAATGCTATCAACTTTGTGACTGTTTTAAAACTAGCCACAAGCATGCTTTTGTGCCAAACCACTGTCCTGTGCATTTCAATTGTTTGAAACCTATTTTTAGGTGAACAACTAAGACCATGAATGAAGTCTATTGACACTGAGAATGCATTTCCCTGATGCTCACCCCACACGCACTGAGCACAAGCCAGATGCTGTCAAAGAACAAAGGGAAAAACCCCTATCTCCACGGAGCTGATTTCTAAGGAGTGAAAAGAATGCCTATCTAATTTCTTGCTTGATAAAGAAAAGACTATTTTTCTTGGGTCCTGCTACTCGAACAAAGAAGGAAGAAGGGAATCATATCTCCGGCAAGCATGCCAATTGCATGGATCTACAGTTGGAGGGAGAAGCAAGGTATAGGCTGCCTGCATGGCCACCTGCACCAGGTTGAACACATGCAGGCTGGCCTAAGGCCAGCGGTGACTCTGGAACCCCTGGTTGGACCATCAAGGCCCAGAGAATAAGAATAATGGGAAATGAAGGTATCATGAACTCAGGAGAAGGCCCAGGAATGGGGTTGCAGGGGAAGAGAACAGAAAAACTTGGGCCTTGTCCTGGCCATTGGAGGCAGGGAGGCTTGTAAGAGGACCCAGTGTTGCCATATAATAACAAAAAAACCCCAGTGATCTCAAGAATGAAAACAGAATGCAAGACCAGCAATTGTAAGTCCTTTAAACCCATTCTCAGATAAGAAGAGTATGAATAAAAGTGCCTAATGTACACAGAGCACCATGGCACCCATGAAGCACTGTCTGCCCTTCCTCTGACTTACTGCTCACAGAGCTGAGATGCTTCACAGTGGGCCTGGGAGAACCATTCTTGCTCTAGTTTTGAGATGAGTTGAGGCAGTGAGTGACTCTTCAGATCATGCTGCAGGCAAGGGTGGAGTTCATTTCTTTCTACGTCTCTCCCCACATGCCAATACTCAACACTCCATGGCCCAGGCCCTGGACATTTTACTCCAACTTTCTTGCTGGAAGAGAATAATCAGCAGCACCGTACCCCTCAGAGTTGGGATGTCTATGGTGGGCTAAGGAGGGTGACACACACAAGAACTTGGAGAAACCAAATGCTCCAGCTTGGGGTGGGTAGGAGTAGAAGTAGATAGCAGGTGAGGACAGGCAACACTTCATCAACAGCTGGTGGCTCTGGTGCCAGGGCTGGGTGCTTGCCCATGACAGGGCCTGGGTGTGGCAGCAGGAGCACATCTACATGAGGCAGCTGTCACTGTGGCACAGAGAAGGTGATGGTGATAGTGAGCCAAAGGCCAAGGAGAAGCATGGCTCTTGGTCTAGGGGGGTCATGGCAGGAGATAGGAGTCAGGCAGGGAGAGTGGCCTGGTGCTCGAGACCAGAGAGGACTGGCCTGAAGACCAGACCCTGATTGCCCTCCAGGCTGGCGTGGTCTCCTCTCAGGAGCAAGCAGGTTCTAGTCAACTGGGTCCTGAGTTCCGCTGCTGGTAAATTAATGCCCCTGGCTTCTAGATCCTGAGAGCTCCCTTTCACAAGGAGTTGTTTAACATCCCTTGGTTTAAAATATGAGCAATCAAAACACACTAGGCTTCCACGCTGTGCTTTTCCATTTCCGACTACTCCTCTACACTGACAAGGTATCCCTCAAATTGAAGAGGCCCCAAAAGCCCCGCCTGAGACACTGTAAATGAGCTCTAGCCGCAGCCCACAGAACGCCATCCGCTCCTCCTGACTGCATACAAAGAATGCATTTTATTTTGTATCAATTACCGGGCACTGGGACAGACGACTACTGTCGACAGCATTAAATATGGGAGGGGAGAAGCGAAGAGAAAAAAGGCATGTCAAATTAAAAAACAAGTGCTCATTATTTCACATCTAAACCGGCTTTGACGGAGGGACCCGGGGTCCTGAGCGTACAGCGCTGAGTCGGGATGGGCTGGCGCCATCCCGTGCGCTCAGTGTCAGCCATTAGTTCTTCCCAATCGGGCATCAATGTTCGACACACACCCCAAAAAATATATAATATGAGCAATAATGATCACAATCTGCAGTCTCTCCGAGCTTCGGTACGTGAAGTATGAGTCAAAGAAGCAGTTTCACTTTTCACTCGGAGAGCTGACAAGCATGACTAGAGGGGGAATAAAATAACATTCCGTCCGCATAAATATCAAGCAGCCTGCTTGAGACTGATGGGCCAGGAATGTATTCTTAGCTATCATTCCGGCAGACAGGCCCAAGGACACTCATAACTTATTTTACAATCATTTAGTTTCAGCTCAAGTGGAAAACGTGACAACTTATCTCTGCTGACAAGATGCCATATCGAACCTTACAATTAACTCTCCTCCGATTATCTGCCCAGCCGATCATTAGCTGGGCAATTTCTGATGAACCATTGCAGGGAGCTCGCCTTGGTGAGAATCATCACCAGGTGTGCTGATAGGTTTTTGATATCCCGGATGATATTCGATAGACCAGGCTCTGAGCTTGTCGATTCCCATGCCCCCTCCCACCCACAAGGATCTCTAAAACCACCGTGGGAGGTTTTGGGAGTGGGCACGCTTGATCTCCGCAAGTATCCTGGGTGCAAGGACTCCCGCTGTTAGAGCTGCCATTAGCCCTCCCGACACACACGGCCCTGATTCCCTCCGAGGTCAGGTCCTTCTCCGACCCTGGAGCCCGCATTTCAGGGAGCGAAGGGCCCTCCAAAGGACACCTCCGATCATGCTTCCTCCGTGGGCTTGGTTAGGAGAGGGCACACTAAAAATTTGCTGGAAGAAGTCACTCACACCCCGGAGGAGACGCAATGGTACCTGAAGGGATGGCTATTAATTTTCTAGGTGTTAATTAAAGGTACAAAATGCTTTAAAACACGTGTTCATAAGAAGCACACATCTATATGGAAAAAAAAAAAAGGAAAAGACAAAAGGAAAAAAAGAAAAAGTATGAGCACATGTATATCAGCCCTCCTGTCTCTCTCGCTTTCTTGCCCATACCTTAACTTACCTATTTGGCAGTGCTAGGAACAATACATCACTAAAAGTCCTTTTTTGTTTGGTATTGAAAGAAGTCAAAATTATCAAAGACAGGGCCATTTGTAGATACCAGAGGGGGAAATCAGCTGAAGGCTAAGACCTTCTATAAACTCAAGATGAAGTCATTGTAGGAACTAGTAAATTAAAACACACTTCCTTTGATACAAGGCCAACAAGCTAAAGCTAATTTGGATCTTTAATAAGGGCTCTGTTCTTTCTGAAGCTTACAGAGATGTGTAGGCCGGTAAATAAAGAACAGGCCACCTTTGCCATCCAAGGAAATCACAACATCCTGGGTCTCTGTTAAAAGGTGAGTGTGAAGTGAAGTTCAAAACCTCACCCCTTCTCACAGTCCTTTTGACGGGAGCTTTCAGCGGGAGGAGGTTTACTTGAATCCCCATCTCTGAAGATGTTTCAGAGACTGGCATTATTGTCCCTTTCCCTTTGCCGCTCACACAGAGGTACACAATGTCAGAAGGGGCAGCGGGGACACAACGGGGGGCCGAGGAAGATGACAGGTGTTGGGGAAAGGAAAAGACAACACAGTGTTAGACTGAGTTATAAAAACGGGGAGGAAAGGAATACAATAGGAGGAGCTAGAACTGAGAGAACATACAGAGGATGAGAATTTCCTACTTGGGCCATTTTCAATTACACCAAGAGATGTCTATAAATTAAGCTGAATATGTTGAAATTTAGGAAATTTGACCTTCATTTAGATGAAGTCCTTGATAACTGAAATATGTTTATAAAGTCTTACCAAAAAAAAAAAAAAAAAAAAAAACCACAAATTCTGATCACTAATTAGGGTGCAGGGTTTCTTTTTTGAGGTAACAAAAATGTCCTAAAGTTGACTATGGTTTATGGTTACATGCACCTTTGAATACACTAAAAACTACTGGATACTTTAAATGGGTGAAGTGTAGTGCATGTTATGTGAATTTTATTTTAATAAAGCTGTTTTAGAAGAAAAAGGAGGTCATTGTGTTAGATGCTACAAAACAAATCAGGAAGAAAAAAAAGTCCACTGGACAGTCTAGTGAGATGGGGTGAGGGGTCAGAGCCACTCAGGAACTAAAGCTAAAGGTCATTACAAGACCTGGGCTGTGAGCTGAATGTGGGGGTAGGGAATGGACAGAGTTGCCTGGCCTCCAGCCACCTGCCAAGATCTGGCTCTACATAGCAGACCTTAGTAGATCTAAGCCTGGTGCTTCTGAGGAAGCCTCCCCAGCCTCTTCCTGCCCCTGGGTGCCACAGCCTGGCTTCTCAAGCTTCTTCATGTTCTCACCCTGCCTGCAGCACAACCCTCTGCTCCCCAACCTCTTGGTTCCCATTGTTTTCTCTGCATCCCTCTGTTTCCTGGTATCTCTTCTTTCTTGTCCATTGCAGCAGCTTTTCCTCATGCCTGATGGCCAGCTGGCACTGAATACCGTCATCTGACCTCAGGAGATGACAGAAGCATGTGGCATGGCCAAGTGAGGCAGAAAGCCTGGGGAAGTCTGCGGGGAATGTGCCAGAAAGGAACGCACTCAGGAATGCAAGGCAGAGTTTTGTAGTTAAGGGTCAAAAATCAGATAGTTCTCGAGTTGATCTTTAGCTGTATGTAAGCTGCACAAAGTTGAAATTAATCCGGTGTACTCCGAAAAATGTAAAGGCACGCTCAGCAGTACCGTTTGGTGAAAATGAAATCATTTCAAGAGATTCCTGTTTCTCTTCAGCCTCATCTCTTTTTACATAATCAGCCAAAGTCATTTCTCAAGTTTGGTGCTTAGAGCTGCTAAATTACAAAGAGATTCTGTTTCATGTGGAGGGCTGCACAGGCTGAGCAGGCTGGGAAAGGCTGAGCATGTCTAGTAGAAAACTCAAGGAAATCAAGAAGCTAATTAGATGTATGATGCCACTTTGATAACATAAATTTCCCATCTTCAGAAACTTAGCTGTTTCCATGAAAAGTCTCTTGTAGTCAAATTACCAACTGCTACACAAGAAGTTGTCTCCTCTGAGGCAGGGAAGGCTGGCTTTTATCAAGCCAGTTCAACGAAGGGCTTTGTCCAGGGTGCTGAAAACATTCGGCCATTTCACTCTGCTCCAGGGACAGAAATAAGCCAGAACAAGGCTGCTTCTTCCTGGTACATCCCTGCTCTTATCCTGCTGACATCATGCGATTTGAAAAAGCAGAGTGATGGTGTCCTAGCTTTTAGAAAACCTGTTAACACAGATGCTGAGACTTTAAAAGGAGATAATTTGACTGTGACATATCATCCCAGGAATCCAGGCTTAAATGTCATAAAAAGATAAGTAATGGGAACCCCCTCCCCACGTTTTTTACATCTTAAGGAGCAAAGTGTGCCTGGTTTACCTAATTATTTTTCTATTTCTTAGATAGATTTCAAATTTTTGACCACAAATCAATACTTTTGTGTATTTCCAATATTTGGAATTATTACTTCAGGGCAGTTTTCAAGATGCAGGTTCAAGAAAATGAGCATCTGTGGGACTCTGGATACATGCCACTAAACTGCTTCCGGAAGTTCTGTGCTTCTCCCACCAACAGTGTGTGAGGACGTCCAAACGGCATGTCCTTGGAGCCCAGATACTGTCTGTTGGCTGACACACTCTGGTTCCCACCCTGCCCACCTTTTCAGACAATCATCACCCAACATGCCTAAAACTATGCAATTTCAATACAGAACTACAACCCAAAAACTTACATCACTAATACCAAAAGAAGATTAGAAATTCAAGGGGAAAAGTTTTGGTAACTGTTAGAGAGGATCTTGAGAGATTTACCTTTAGACACGTCAAGACACTGACTGGCCAAACCACTATGCCAGTAACAGACAGCTCGTCCACTCCTGCAGTGATGGAGCATGGGAGCCCCAACCTTCAGCTCAACCCTACCCAGCCACCATGGCAGAAGAGGCCACCCTTCTTTCCAACCCTCTCAAAACACTGACCCCTTTCATGGTTTTTACTGTGCCATGTTCTCTGGATTTTTTTTTTTTAACGTGGTCATGCCACTCTTGACTTTTTTTTTTAGACAGGTGTGCTCTCTCGTTCGGGTTGGAGTGTCATGGTGCAATCACAGTTCACCGCAGCCTCAAACTTCTTAAGTGATGCTCCTGCCTCAGCCTCCCAATGTGCTGAGGTTACAGGCATGAGCCACCAAGCTTGGCCTTAACTTTACAGATGCCCAGTGGCCAGTAAGCACCAAGCACAGAATAGGTACTCAGTAATAAAGACTGTCAAGAGAAGACTATGCCAAGCAAAACCACTGCAGTACAAAGAAAATAACTAAATTTCAGTGAAGACTTTAAAATGCTGGAGGAAAAAAAAAAAAATCCAGGATACCTATAATGGTATATTTAAGACCTAGGGGTTTAAAATATTATTTAAATACCAGCTAAGAAATCTACTTTAAGTTATCCTTATAGTTTCAGCATTTTGGATAATAAATGATTAACATATTATGATGATAAATTATATCTTCTTTTTTCTTGGGCATCACATGTAAGCTTTTGTTATGTCTGAAGTGAACTGTGGAAAACATCAGGGTATTTTTCTCTTTTTGATGGAATCAAATGCTCATCAGCAAAATCTATTATCCTTTTTTATCTGTCTTCATAGAAATAATATCTTGTAAACATCTAAAGTATCTGACAAACCTCTTGTTCCAGGTGATTTCACGACTCTCTCCTAAACCGTGGGGTAGAAGGTCTGATTATGAAAAGGTTCGATTGTGGCTCCCAAGTCTTTACTAGCGGTAGGTGGCACAACCTGGTCAGTGAGAGAAGTGATAGCATCGTGGTATCAGGTACCTCATCCGGAAGGCCCAGCCACTTGAAAGGGAGGCCCTGCAAGTCCTTCCACCACACCTGGCTTTCACAATTGCCCCAGTCAACAGGCTGGAGGTCACACAGCGGGTCTCCGGCTCCTGGAGCTACCATAGGACAGCTTTGAAGGGTTGGTTTCCACTGGTAATTTATCCACAGTGACCCTGAACAGGAAGCCCTGGAGCCAGAGCTGAAGGAGGGAAGCAGCAACCACTCAGGACCACCTGGATGGTGATTCAGTACCAGAGGGACACAACCTGGATGGCACATTCGAGGATTGTGTGCATGGGAAAACACTGGATAGTTACTGATTTGACAAATAACTATCCGGTGCTACTCAGTGGAAAGCACTGTGTTAGGGAGGAAACAGTAGTAGAACAAAACTGAATAATGTTACATGTTTTAAAAAACATAAAATTTTCACTGCAAAACTCTAACAGACTAATCCTAATTCTAAATTGCTACAGACTGATATGCAGACACAGGGGTACTCAAAATATATTTGCCTAAATTTACACCATGTGCTGCCTTAGGTAACTGTTTTGTACTGATAAAACCTTATAACAATACAAACATTTTAAATAAAAATATGGAAAAAAGCCCCTATATTTAAATTTGAGAATTTGCCCTATGCAATTCTATAAAAAAGTGTGAGACAACTTTTCTGATAGCCACCGAAAAGAGAATATTTTTCTCCCCTGCTGTTTTACAATTTTGCTAACCTGCTGCAAATGACTAATGGCTGTGCTACATATTTTATGTAGATTCCAAGACTAGTGTTAACCTCTAACTTCCTCTGCCTGAAAACTAGATATTATCAACCCATTTATGTTCATGGTAATAAAGAAGGTGAAACATTAAGGTCATCTGTGCATTGAATGCTGAAATCAACGTGGTGTAGTGTTAAAAAGAAGACGAGGCTAATGACCTTTTATTTTTGACCACACTATTAAACAATTGTATACAAAAATATTTAGCAGGTAGGATGACAGAAAGGTTCCCCAAACCAGTAGGTCAATGAGTAGATCAGAGTGGACTGCTTGTTTCCACCAAAAATCTGTAGCTAAGACGACTTCTTGCAAAGGAGCTTGACAGTTTCCTCCATTTGTAAAGCTCTAAGTTCCGTAAAAACTTCCCCACCCATTAAGGGACTGGGGGCTGGATGGCGTGTAGCCCAAGGTTCTGATTACCCAGGATATGAGGAAATGTTTATTTTGTATGGATCAATTCTCATGGATAGCAACCCTGAGAAACAAAGGCTGTATCTAAGGGGACTCAGATGAACCACCTTCATGAGGGTGACATTCAGTCTGTCTTGCCCGGGACAACCCCTTTCTATGCCTGTTTCTCAGTATGATTATTCATATAATCCAACCCTGCAATCATTTCAAAAATGATTGAGAAGAGCAAAGTTCAAAGGAAATCTAATACTTTTGACTACTTAAGCTTTGGGCAAGTAAGAGGTTTTCAGTTTTTGAGTTCTACACACTGAATCTCATGCTGACCCATAGCATTGTTGACAAACACACCAGGACTGGTAAATGATGAAAAAGTTTGTGACATGACAGATAATGTAAATTTGTTTGGACATCTGTCAAGTATTGTACCTGGAGTAACTGGTTCCTCCAATATCTCCAAGGATGAAGACATCATAAATGAAATCTTCATTCAAAACTACGGACCAAAGGTCATCCCATTTTTGAAGTGTCCTTTAAAGTACAGCCTTTTAAAATAGTTGAATAATACTGGCCAAATATGTCTTTTTTATTTTGTCTTTTCCACAAAAATAAGAAACCAGAGTGTAATCTCTAGAATTAACAATGATGTTTAAAAACTAGGGTTGAATTTACTTCTGGCAAAAGGCAATTAATAGTTTAGC
This sequence comes from Tarsius wallacei, assembly GCA_963574415.1. Lineage (NCBI taxonomy): Eukaryota > Metazoa > Chordata > Mammalia > Primates > Tarsiidae > Tarsius > Tarsius wallacei. Next base: position 85,511 of record CAUYQG010058367.1, read on the forward strand.
ATTACTATTAGAACATTCCTTTTTAAAAAAGAGCTGGCTTTGCACCACTGAAGTTTAATCCTATTATTTGTATTGCTGTCTTGAAATCTGGTCTTTGTCCAAGCAAAAAATAAATTAAAAAAACTAAATGAATAAATAAATAAAAATAAAAAAATAAACTGCTTGGAGATCTTGAGTTAGATTTGCTGTAAGTTTAAAGCATTTTCTTTATCATGGCTAAAATTTTGTCACTATAGTTCAGTCAGATACTATGGTTGATCTTTGGGGAAAATTGCTCTAAAATAAAATGAAAGATAAGATTGTGTTCCAAAACATAATAACTGACATTTTTCTCTTTTTCCTTAAGCAAAACCCCAGCCCCCTGTGGCTGATGGAAGGGTCAGTGGTGGGTGCAGCAGAGAAGTGGGATCCTGCGTTTGCTATTCATCAAAGAAGAGCTCATTGCCATTCTTCTTCCCTACAGCTGCCTTTTATCCCCTGGGGTGAGGTTAAAAGCAGCGACTACCCACCAGCCTCCCAGCCAGAATGAGGGCCCCCTCCTAGCCTCCACAGCACTGCCAGCCCCCAATCCTCAGGAATACCCCACTCTTCCTCTTCCCCCCTCCCATTCCTGTAGGCTTCCCACAATCTGCATTTTCTCTTGCATACACTCTCACTTGCTCCTGCCCACACATCCTGCGATGTCCTATGGCACAGCTGTGGCTAGGACCGGCTCCTGCTCATCTTTGGGATTCTATAGCTTGCCAGTTTGAGTCCCCTTGTGGGGTCGGAGGAGCTGGATCACCACGGGGAGAGAGAGAGTTTTCCAGACATGAAACTGAAGGGAGTTTCTTATTCCAAATGTGTCCAGGCTCACTGGGGCCATAACCCAGGTTAAACATTCACACTCACCATATTTCCATGGTCTTTTTTTTTCTTTTTTTTTTTTTTGAGTTGGAGTCTCACTATGTTGCCCAGGCTGGAGTGCAGTGGCATGCTCATGGCCACCATAGCCTCGACCTGCTGGGCTCAGGCAATCCTTCTGCCTCAGCCTTCCAAGTAGCTGGAACTACAGGCACGCGCCACCACGCCTGGCTAATTTTTTGATTTACTGTAGAGATGAGGTCTCACTAAGTTGCCCAGGCTAGTCTCAAACTCCTGGGCTCAGGTAATCCTCTTTCACCTTGGCCTCCCAAAGTACTGGGATTATTGGCATGAGCCACCATGCTCAGCCATAGTCTTAAGCTACAGCACAGACCTTTATACATCCTAACTGGCATTTATGTATTTATTTTAATTTTTAAAAAATTATTATTATTGCTTAATTTTTTTTTCAGAGATAGAATCTTGCTCTGTTGCCCATGCTGTAGTGCAGTGGCACGGTCCCAGGCTGGTTTTGAACCTCCTGGCTTCAAGTGTACCTCACCCCTCCGCTTCCCAAAGCATTGATATTACAGGTGTGAGTGACCATGCCTGGCCCCAGTTGGCTTTAACCAGCGAACACTTCACTCTCCATTTCCCTATAGCACTCCAGGGAGCCAGGAATCACTCTATTTTTAGTGTCCTCCTGGTTTTTGTGGCTGTAGCTACAGAAAAGGAAGAAGTAGGTGCATTTTCTTCCATGAAATTCACGTTAGGTTTCTAATTCTAGATCTTAGGGTACTTTTTCCTAGGCAGAACACTTCACTCTGCATAAACCCTAACCGACCTGGGCACTGCAATGGTCTGAGGGACAAGCAAAACACTCTCTGTACTGGGTGGGTTGTGGGGGTGGTGGGGGCAGTGCATCATAGCTTGGCTAGCTCAGTTCTATCAGGGTGCTTATGCCGCTGGAGCCATTCATGTTTTGCTATTATTTTATGGGAACAAGTGAGGGATAGAAAAAAAAGATGCTGACGTTAGTGAAAAAAGTTTGGTACTCATAAGCTTAACATGCAAAATGGGCACAAGAATGGAATTTACTAGGCAGGTTCCAAGTAACAAACCTATGTAGCCTTAGATGCTCAAGGGATTTAAGTAGATGTGTTCAGTTATGAAGAAAGAGAACAAGAGGATAACACGAAGACAGAGTGCAGGAGGACAGGCTGAGATGAGGCATCACTAGGAATTTCATGGGATGTTTCTAGGTCCTTTGGAGAAGCACAACCCTACCTCTTTTTAACTTTATACATGTTTCCAGGAAAAAAAATTATAAACCAAATGACAGGTTGAGCATCCCTAATCTGAAAACCTGAAATAACGATCAAAGGAGATGCTCACTGGAGCATTTTGAATTTTGGATTAGGGATGTTCAGCCTGTTTGCATGAGAGGAGGGGCCTGCCTGTATCTGACTGCACACCAAGTACTTCTCAAAAACAAGCCTATGTGTTCAAGCTGTGTTTGCATCAGTCACCAAGGGGAAAGGGGCGGAGGCAACCCAGGATGCACAGCCTTACTCCTCACCTGGGCAGATGAGAATCTTCATCGATGATTGAAAATTCAAATTCACTCAGTCTAATTAAACTCAGCTGTGATCTGTCCTATGGCGGACAATTGGTGCTTGCAAATAATTCCACTTAATGCTGAGACGCTGTCCTCTCTACCATGCATGGGACAGGCTCTGCAGAACCACACAATAATTTTGTCTGACTGCTCTCTAGTGAATTGGGTCTTCCTATACACCTGTATTTTTCTTCACTATATGGCAAGCAGCAGAATGGGGGCAGTGACCCAGGCTGCTGCTCCCCCCCCACCCCCTCCAAGTCTCAAATGCCCACCTCTGCTCTGACCTGCCCTACTCTGTACTCTCATGGCCAGAAGAGGACTACTTTTTATCATCATAAAAAAAGACTCACTCTACATTTGCCTTTTTGATAAAATTAATGTCTCAAACTAAATGTCTCTATTGCCAAAGGAAATTTTCAAACATTTACCTCTTGATTTGTGTTCTAACTACAAAATTCATATTTGAAAATAACTTTATTTAAAATATTTTTAAGTCTGGGTGCAGGGGCTCATGCCTGTAATCCTAGCACTTTGGGAGGATGAGGGAGGAGGATCGCTATAGCCCAGGAGTTCAAGACCAGCCTGAACAACACAGTGAGATTAAAAAATAAATAAATAAATAAATTCAGGTATAGTGGCACTCGCCTGTAGTCCCAGCTACTCAGGAGACTGAGGCATAAGGATCGCCTGAACCCATGATCATCATGTCACTGCACTCCAGCCTAGATGACAGAGATCCTAATTTAAAAATCTGATGAATATGTATTCACTCCAAAAAGCTGAAAACAGGACAAGAAAAAACCGGTAAAAACTCCCATTATTCCCTCACCCCCTTCATTCCCATGGCTTCCACACAAGTGAAAGGTACACGTAGGGAGCTCAGCTTATCCCACAGCTCAGGCTTCCATCTGTATCTCACATGCCGGATCCTCAGCCACGTGGCCTTGGGTAAGTTATCCAAATTCTCTAGGTCTGTTTTCTCTTTTTAAAAAAGAGGATAACAGTACCCTCTCACAGAACTGTAGCATAGATCCAACAAGTAATGCTTTTAAGCATTTAATCTAGAGCTTGGCACATGGCAAATAATCAGTAACACTCAGCTGTCCACACCATCATATAATGTTTGGAAAATTCACCCAGCAGTTATTGACTGTGCCCCTCCTGATGGAGGCACTGTTCTACGGCTTGAGAAGGGAGGTAAATAAGACAGAGTTTCTGTTAAGAAGCTTAAATTCTGGTTGGGGGAGATGACAGAGAAGAAAATAAATCAAAGGCACAGCTTGTCAGCAGGTGATCAGTGGGATGGAGAAAGCAAAGCAGAGAGACGTGGGCAAGTTTAAACTAGGGGCCAGAAAGGCCTCACTGAGAAGATGACACCTGGCTGGACAGGAGGGTGGGGAAGGGTTCCCAAGCACAGCATGTGAGAAGGCCTTGGGATGACAGGGACATGCCAGGAAAGTCAGAGGGTGGGATCACACAACACTGCTGCCAAAGTTAGTCACAGGACAATGACACCTAGTGATTTCTATGACCATCTTCCAAGCAACACTCTAACAGCTACACAGTATCCACTTGGAGAGGGTTACCACTCTTCTGCTGCTGATCAGATAGATTGTTTCCAGTTTCTGTTTCCAGAGAGTGTGAAAACTGAACATAGTTACAGTTATTTTTTTTTAAATAACACTAAGTAAGTACACGAGAATAATAGCCTACCACATGAAAAATTTTAATGGACTATATGTTTAAGTGAAAAAAAGCCTATTAGGACATAATCCAGTTTTGAAAATAAATAATCACTCATGTACAGACTGGCAGGATACACACCCCCAAAATTAACAGCTTCGTGTATTAACTGAGTTTTTTTTAAAGAGCAAAAAGCTTATCTGCATTCTTAATTTTTCTAAAATGTAATTATTTTATTGAGGAAGATGCAAAGATATGCTGTTAAAATTAGCAGAGGGAAATGGTATTCTACCTACTTGCTAGAAGAAGGCAGACTTATTAAAATAGGTTGAAATAGGCACAACTGACACCAACAGCACACTGCTCCAAGCACATGCTGTGGCTTCCATTTACTGGTGGAACATTTATACTAGTACATTTATGAACCATGCTTATAAAAACAAAAACATTCTGAAAATGAAAAACAGTACAATTAACGTAATTTTAAGGAAAATTATTTTAAAAGGGCAAATAATATCTGAAAAAAAATTTAACTGTCCAGGAACTTGGATCAGCATGCTTTGATTGCTAACACTTTGGTTTACAATATTGCCAGTGCCCCTCAGAAGAAAGGCATGTAGAAAAGTCCTATGCTGGCCCAGGTAATAACCCAAACCTTGACTGCTTCTGATGGTGGCGTATGATGATAATTTTTCCAGAACGTGTGGTCTGAATGGATGTTGCAGCCTTACAAATCTCATCTGGGGGCCTGACCCGCCTGTCTTGCTGTCGTTGTCATTGCCTTCTGATTGATGGGGGCCTGACGTGCCCCCAGACTCCAATTCCGTTCGTACTACCACCATAAAGGCGTCTCGTGCAGAGACGCTGAAGGGGCACTTCTGGACACAGGCAGTCCTGGACATTTTGTTGCTGAAGGAAAGCAACAGTCAGACAGATGATTTCAGAGGTCTGACTGTGGGGAGCAAAGATGCTTATTTCACTTTTTGCATTAATTTAAAGCTTGATATACAAAGAAGAATGGGTCAATAGCTGTTTGGTTTAAAGGTGAGTTTCCAATCTTGGGAAATTAAGCTTAAAATCTGGAAGCACATAAAGTGATTCGGTTTTCTAATTCTATTACATGTAAGAAGCAATTCTAAAGTAGTACGCTTATCTCAGCTACAATTTCAGAGTCTGGCAAAGACTACTTATTTACAAACACTATGAAAAATAGAGTGTCTACCTAAAAAGATAACTGGTAAGGCTGTTAACTTGATGGATGCCACAGAAAGCAATTCTCCTGTTAGGGCTCAATTTCTGAACTATAACCAGATGAAAGATCAGATGTGAGAATTGTGTGATACATTCATCCATAATTTTAAGCCCCTCAATTCTGTTTTCTTAAAATGTAATTATAATTGTTTTCCTGTAAATAAGTACATATTTTAAGAGGCTCTGAAATATACATAGAAACATTTCCCTGCAAATGTAATAAGATTTTAAAAACCCCACTGCAGAAATAATGTAGCAATTAAAATAGCATTTATAACTAAATATGTTTAAAATGTTTCTTCATATAAAAGAGTAAAATTTTTAAGTCATTTAAAATAACCATCTGCTTCTGCATGACATAAAATTTTTAGTATCATTGTATAATTAATATTAATATCACTCTCTGTTAATAACCTTAAGCTGTCAGATAATAAAGCAAAGATGTAACATAAGATATGTTCATTGAAAGAAGTTTCAGAATGCAAAGCCAAAGTAATGTACAAATACACAAGGAGAAACTGGACAGTGTGTTTGCTCAGCCACACACAACTGTCTACCTGTCATGTGTCTCTGGCTGTCCATCTCTCTCTATCCAGCCATCTCATTACATACGATAACCACTTGTAAATTGTATAATCCACGCTTCTGCATACTCACATATACTCCTTTCTTCTTCCTGGTACTTCAAGTTTTTAAAAGCACTTTAGGTCTTTCTCATTTTGTAAGTATTTATAAATTCCACAAAAGGAAGCAAGGGAGGGATCGAGAAAGATTTAGTTAGTTTTATTCTAACAGCTGACAAAGTCACCAGGGAGACAGAATGATTAAAGTTCCTTAAACTACTAAATACCCTGGTTGAGGACCTGAGTAAAACATAGAAATGCAAAGTGAATATTTTCCTGGCCCAACAGTGGTATAAAACCACAAGAAAAAGTCCTATACTGCTTAAAAATGTACATTATAGAATCAGAAGTTCTAATGCTGAGAATACAAAAGATTACAAAGTTTCTTTTCCAGCTGGAGGAACAGCATGTACATACACCAGACATTTTTTTTTAATACTCCACTAGCTATTTGTAATTTGATGCTGAGGTAGTAAATAATGCTATCTTAAAAAGAAATTCTAAAATTGAAAATTTGCAGCTGAAAATGTAGACACTAAAAATAAATAAATAAATAAATAAATAATTTTGTATAATTAAACTTTTGCATTTAAAAAGTTCTATGAGGCCTGACTTGACTAAAAACTGGGCCAAGCAGATGAGGAAAGGGGACTGAGGACTAGTGATAGTTCCACTGGCGACTTCCAGACTCCCAGGAGTGAGAAGATTCATGGGTGGCCCACACTGTGCCCACCCTTCTCCCTCCTAACCTGCCTCGGCCTGGTCTGCTGACTCAAGAGCGATCTTTCCAAATCACATCTCTCATCTCCCCGAGAACCAGAAGGATACTCTGCTAGTCTAGGCTCAAGCTCAAACCTTTTTAGGATCCTTCTTCTCATCCTTCAGGGTCTGGCTTTAACCTTCCTTCCTTTCTCTGTGCCTCACCTCCAGTTAGTTGCCATTGTGATCCTCCCACAAAGCTTCATGGATGCACCAGGAATTTTTCAGCCTTCACATACACTCTTCCCTTTGCATGGACACCTGTAGCCTACTGAGTTCTTGACAGCATGTAAGGGTCAAGTGATGTGTCCATCTTCTCTGGGGCCACTGTTAACTGTACCCTGGGAGCCACTGCACATGACAAAATGCTTACTATATATTTACAAAATGAATAAGTAAATGAATGAACATATTAATTGCTGTGATAGTCTCAGCTGAAAACACAATTAGTAATTCACACATTCATGCACGACTGGATCTCAGAATGCAAATACGTACAACATGGCTACTCTCACCCTCATTTTGCTTCTCACCACTTGACACAGTAGATTTCAATTTGTTTACTTATTGATGAACTGTCTCTTCTTTTTCTCACCTAGAGAGACCCAGGAATTCTGTTTGGACCCCTGCTTCACTCCCATGGCCAGGGCAGTGGGTGGTCACAGTAAGTGGTCCATAAATACTTGTGGAATAAACGAAGTTACTTATGAAATTAAAAAATGACGATGGGATGCACCTGATCTAGATAATCCCTGCTGAATTTAGCACATGATTTAGAAATGGGCTGAGATAGTCTAAGGTAGGAAACCCAGTTTCAACTTTAACTTCTAGTATTAATTTTAAAAATATGCTGCTGCTGGTCTCCTGCCAATGTTTTGAAAACTGTAGACACTATGATCAACATGCTCTGCTCTGCATGAGGGACAGCAGCTCTTTTATAAAACAGTTTCTATTTTTTTGTTTTTTTGAGTCAGGGCCACACCCTGTTGCCCAGGCTGGAGTATAGTGGCATGATCACGGCTCACCGCAGCCTCGACCTCGGGCTCAGCCTCCTGAGTAGCTGGGACTATAAACATGCGCCACTATGCCCAGCTGAGTTTTTGATTTTTTGTTTTGTTTTGTAGAGATATGGTCTTGCTATGTTTCTGAGCTCAAGCAGTCCTCCCACCTAGGCCTCCCAAAGTGCCACGATAACAGATATAAGCCACTGTGCCTGGCTGAGACACAGTTTCTAAAGCAACACACAAAGCATTAAGATACTTAAAGTTTCAAAGAATTACATCACACAAAACTGGCGGAGGCCTTGGAGCTCTTTATGCAAGTCTAACAAGTTACACCCCTCTTGCCCCTGTCACCCCATGGCTGGCTCCTTTCTGACTATCTGAGTATGCTCAATCACTAACTCAACAAAATTACCGCACAACAACAAAGCTACAAAATGCTGGGTGGGGCTCTAGGTGCTCAAGAACAGGGAGACAAACAAGACACTGAAGCTCCTCTTCTTGGGGAGTTTATATTCTTGCAGGAGAAGACAAACAAGAAAACAAAATGGGAGCATTTCAGACAAGGACCAATGCTAGGAAAACAATACAGTATGGCAGGGAAAGGGCGACCACCTATGACTGGGTAGGAGACAGACAAGAATGTGCCCAGAGTAAGCCAGATCACGACAAATGTTGAGGCTAAAAAGAACTCTGGGGAATTAGGAGGAAGCGGGTGGAGAGGGGCTGTCTGAGGCGATGTCCACACGTAGGAGTTGACGTCTGAGCAGATGCCCGAATGATCTGCATGGATGACTCATCCCAGGTCTCAGCAGAGCAGCTGGCTGGAGCCATGAAGAGGGAATAAAGGAACAGGGGCCAGACCAGCTGGGGCCTTGTCAGCCAGAAATAAAGTAACAGGAATATATCCCACGTGCCTCAGGAAGCCACCAGTGTGGGTGCAAGGAGTGGCAATCTCTCTCTCTCTTTTTTTTTTTTTTTTTTTTTGAGTCAAGGTCTCACTCTGTCAACCAGGCTAGAGTACAGTGGCATGATCACAGCTCACTGAAGCCTCGACCTCCAGGCCTGTCTAAGTTTTTTTTTGGGGGGGTGGTGGTGGGTAGAGACAAAGTCTCACTATGCTGCCCAGGCTAGTCTCGAACTCTTGGGCTCAAGCAATCCTCCCACCTCAGTCTCTCAAAGTGCTAGTGTTACAGGCATGAGCCACTGTGTGTGGCCATATATATATATTTAAAGATAAGCTTGGGGGCAATGGGAAAGGACTTCAGGGAAACTAGAATACAAGCCAGGAGATGAAACAGGACTGACACAGCAGGGTGGTAGTACCAGTGAGGACACAGAGGAGATGGAGGTAGGCGGGCAGACCTAGCTTGTCTTCTTGGAGGTCAAGTGGCACAAACTAAGCAAATGAACTGACTCTGTGAGATAAGGTTAGAGAAGATGTATAAGTGACTCTTCGTGTTTGTGTCTTGAGCCACAGGGAGGATATACAGCAAAAAAGGCAGGCAAGAAAATAGGATCCCAAGATGAAATCTGGAGTTCTACTTCGAGTACACTGAGCATGAGCTGCCCAACTGCCTTCCAAGTAGGTGGCTGGTGACATGTGCCCAATGCAGGAAGAGAGTGGTCTCGGCTGGAAAAATGAACTTAGGAGTCTTCCAAGTCTAGACAGATGGCCAGGCCTATTTCAGGAGGGGTGCAGTGAGGAGCAGAGAGAGCTGAGTTCTGGGCCACAATCATCTGAAGTGTGGCAGTGAAAAAGAATGATAGAGAATGGTCAATCAGACAACAGAAAGAATGCTAGGGAAAACAAGCAAGGGTGTCGTCAGAGAAGCCCAGGGAAGAGAAGGTTTCAAGCAAGATGGGCAGTCAACAGGGTACCTCACTGCTCAAAAGTAGATTACCAAGGGTACCAAGGAGTGCCCATAGGAAGATAGCAGGGTTCGTGGAGTACTGCACAAAGGCCAAGTGTGAGTGAGTTGAAGAGGACATGAGGGGTGAGTAACAGGAGGCAATGAGGACACACAAGTGAGAAGCAAAGCTGAGGGAGGGCTACTGCAGAGGACCATGAAGTCAGGGCGAGAGATGTCACAGCAGGTGTGCGTGCTGAAGGGAGCGATTCAACAACTGGGAGAAACTGACCGCACAGGACAGAGAGAGGCTGTCAGTGGAAGCAGAGTCCTCTGGAAGACAAGGGGTGATAGGCTCAGAGGCACAAGGGATGACATCTCACAAAGGCTGGGATGTCTTACTCCTTGTACAAGGAGTAGCAGATCTGCCTGGATGCTGTAGATGCTGGTTGGGCATGGGAAGACAAGTGAGCACCCTGCCCTATGTCACTGGTGAAGAATGAAGACAAGTCATCAGGTAAAGGAGAGAACAGAGACGCAAGAGGGATCAGCTGGAAACAGGGATTTTGGAATATTACACTGCATCCTAATACTTTGCTACATTGTACAAAAATTATTCTTCCTGAAACTTCTACCCATGGTTCCTAGTTTAATTCTCCAGATTTATACAGAGTGAGGCTAATATTTTGCACTCATGACCAGCATTCACACACATCATTCAGGTACCGCTAAAAGTGCAGTTCTCAATCCTGGCTGCACATCTGAAACTCCTGGGAACATTCCACTGTGTGGGCTCCTGCTCAGGTCAAATGAATCAGATCTTCAGCTGTTGGCCCCAGGACTCGGTATTTTTGAAAATCACTCCCAACAGTAATAACGGGCAGCCAGCTTGAGAATCCCTTGTCTAGTGGCTCCTCACACCCTCCCAATTTCTTGATCACTCCAGATGGTGTGGGTTTCAGACCTTCCCTGCATCCCGATCCTCTGCTTTGTACACTTCCCAATTGGCCAATGCCTTTCTCAAAACGTGGCCCACAAAAGATCCCAGCAGGCCCAGTGTGGTTTGGTCAGAATCGAGCACGGTGAGACGTTCAGAGGCCTCCTTTATTCTCTTAGCACAGAATGTAAGTCTTGACAGCATTTCTGCAGACAAGCTGTGCCCAGGTCTTCCCTACCAAGGTCTGGCACTCCTATTCTATTATTTGTACTGTTGTTTGTTGAACCTGAATTCAAGATATTATCGCTAAGGTTCACTTTGTGAGTTTCAACCTATTTTGTAGTCTCTAAATTCGGAGATTTAGATTTAGATTACGTCTCTCAATGTGTGTCATGTCTGGTGACTTTACTCTCCCTGTCCTCATCCAAGCAGTGGACAGACAAGCTGAACAGCCAAGTCCATCCTGGCCCTTGCTGCAGGGTTTGGCTGCCGCACTCTGGGACAGCTTTTGCTTTGTTTTTCATCTTTATTTTGTCAGGAGATACACATGCATGTTCATTACATGGACATTTGTGTAGTGGTGGTGTGTATGTGTGTGGGGGGGGGATGGGTCTCAGGTGGGCCATTCCCTAGAGAGTGAGCGTTGTACCCCACAGGTAATTTCTGATCCCTAACCCCCTTCTCCACCTGCCCCCTTACTGGTATCCCAGAGTCTATTATTTCCTTCTTTGTGACCATTTAGCTTCCACATATGAGTGAGAGCATACGGTATTTATTTTTCTGTTTCTGAGTCAGTTCACTTAAGATGGTGATCTCTAGCTCGATTCATGTCACAGTGTTCTTGGAGGCAGCCAAGCAGACTGGCTAAGAAACAGCTTAGTAACCATTAAGACACAGCCTGTTTGAATTCAGCCCTGACCACTGCCCTGCTGTGCTAAGTGTAAAATGGCCTCCGACATCCATTTCCTCATCTGAAACAGGTCTTGCACTAGCACTGATCTCGCCGGGTCCTGTGCCCAGCAAGCGGTGAGTGTTTTTTGAGTGTCACACCATGTCATCAACGGTGGCAGCAGCAGCTGGACTGCCACAGAGCTGGTCATGCCTCTGAGCCTTCTGCCTTGGCGGATGGTCTGAGAAGCTGTGTTGAAAGCACCCTGTGGACAAGGCACGGCTGTGGGTTGCCTGCAGAAACCCTCTCGAAAAAGGAAACTGGCCTCCTTTTTCTTTGGAAAGGGTCCTTTTGAATTCATGGTGCAATGCAACAACGGCAGCTGCAAGAGGCCACAGAACCAAAATCTCCATTGCCTAGATTGGGGATTCCTGATCGTGGTGCTACTAATATTTTGGTATGAATAACTCTTGCTTATGGGGGCTGTCCTCTGCACTGCAGCATATTCAGCAGCAACCTTAGCTTCTACTCACTAAGTTCCAGTAGCATCCCCCTTGTCACATATTGTGACAACCAAAAATGTCTCCAGACATCACCAAATGCCCCCTGGTCTAGATGAAGACATACTGAGGGTCAGGAGGGCTAAAAGGCCTGGTCCAGGACCATAGCAATGAGCAACAGCATTCTTCTCTACCATCTGTTTACAAAAATTTCTAGATTTTTTTGCCTTGCGATGACATGAGGATTACTGGCCTTCAGGCATGAAATCCACTGCCCCTGTTTTGATCACCCGGGCAGCATTTGACTGTCCTCTGTTTCCCCTGGTCAGCAGCTACTGCTGAAAATAGCAGATAGGAAGGAACTAAGGAGACAAAGTACAAAGTTACAACATTCTGATTGGGAGAAAAAGAAATCCACCTTTCACCCCCTGTGTCCAGTTACCCTGGGAAGCTTCTGCCTTCTGCTCGGCCACATGCAGAGAACGGAAAGCAGGCTCCAAGCACAGAAAGGAACCAGGGTCAGCCTTTTAATTAGGCCCACTAGCCTGGTGAGCGGAACAGCCCCCCCCCTCCCCCGGCTGTGAGACAGGCAGTGCCCAGCTTTGAGAGATGAGAGCCCAGGGGCCCTTTAACACCGAGCTCAGCTGAAGGTTGATGACAAACCCCAGGGAATGCTTTTTGAATGCCAGCCAAGATTTGGGAAGAATTGATAAAGGAAACTTCAGGATCAGTAAGAGAAGACAAAATGTATATCTATATTATAACGCACTTCCTTAAAGAGCAAGTGCTATAAAAAGGCAAATAATTTTTATGACATAATGTTTTAATACTAAGCATTCATTTCTGCTTTAAAAAAGAATAGCAGAGAGGAAAGACTACAAACTTTGAAATCAGAAGACCTGGGTTTGAATTTCAGCTAATGATGATAAGTATGGTCTTCGTTTCTTAGTCATTTTGAACTATAGTTATCAGACAGAGAGGCCGAGTCTCAGGGAATGAGTGTTAGAGATGACGCTCAGGACAAGGAAGGCAGCCAACACAGGTATTTCGCCTTCCCCCTCCCTCATTAAAACTAAATTAAGCCTCTTGGTCAGAGACTGGAAATGTCACACTACCACCACCTGCTGATCATGTACTAAAATTGTCAGTATAACATTCAAGGAGAGGGGAAAAAAAGCTCAAAATATAAAAATTAAAATAGATGAGCTGACAGAATCTTTGGAACCCACAGTTATGGCATGGCATGCTGGAAACTTTGTGATCTTAAATGCAGAGCTGGTGACCCTGGGTGGGCTCCGAAAAGACATGCAGAACAGACAGCTACTGAAGCTGAAACTCATGTTTCTATGCCCCCCATCATAAAAAAAACCATGCCCCCCCCCAAAAAAAAATCCTTATAATAGGAAAAAATCTTTTAAATGAGTGAAAACTCAAATGCGTTCCATTTGGGATTGGCTAATAGCCATAGAGTCACCAAAAAGACAGGATTAAATGCTTAGAAAGAAACAGGGGCCAAAGCACATGCATGCACACACACACGTAGATGTGATGCCCATCTTCCATGTGGAAGAGTAAAAGATGAATACAGCACTTATGTTTGATGCTGACGAGGCTGCACAGTGGCCCACAGGAGGCAGGGTCAGGTGAGGCTGAAGAGTAACGCTGAAGAGTCATGTGAGGAAATGTAGTATCAACAGTGATGGCCAGTCAGCGTGGCAGAAGATAAACTGTTGGACTGAAGCAATTGGGGATGGGGTGGAGCTACTGAACAACCTGACAGTCCAGAGGTGGGGGCGTGGGGGGGGAGCATGGCTGCCACGGCAACAACAGTAGCTGAGGCTATCAGCCAAGGCTGGTACAGGCAGGATGAGGTGGGGAGGGCCAGCCAGGCTTGCCCAGACACTCAGGAAGGCAAACACACAGGACCCATAGCAGTGGCTTTGGCGCTCAGCACAGGTGAGATGCATCTAAAAATGCATCTTGCCTTGAAGTGAGATATGACAACCAAACATGCTACAAACGGCCCACTCGGGACCCTGCTGCTACTGCCCACGGGTGATGCTAACTCTTGGCTAACACTTCTAGAGAAAATTACCTATGGAGAAAATGATTAATCAAAAAAAAAATTACAGCCTTCCAATAAGATTCAAGAACACCTTCAGCCAATAGTTGTTGCAGAGATAATTGTTCTGAATCTATCAATAAAGCTAAGCTGCCCCTTCAGTGACTGCAAACACCAATTTCTTTCACTCGGGATTATAAGTTGGTGTTCACGGGCTCACTACTGCCATTACGGTGATAAACAGTTTAAACCACAACAGGATCTGACATGTAGATCAATTCTGGGTCCATAAAGAATCTACACAAGAGGTTCCAGGACAGGAATTTACAGCCACCAGTTTTTATTCTCTCTTGCTGCAAAAATTACTTCTGTCAAACACTTAGAAGAGTGAGAAAAAATGTAAAAAAATTAATTTTTCATGTACTACTGGAACAGCCTTTTTTCAATGCAGAAGCTCAAGATAAATATGTTTCTGCATTTAAAAAATTACACTGAGCAGCATGCGGCACTTAGTCCAAGAGGGATCTAATCCTCTGCGTTGCTTGCAAGCCAGCAGACAGCAATTTGAAACCCTGAACTGAGCTGTCTGGATTTTCTCTAAGGGCAGATGCGGGTCTCATGTTAGCAACGCCAAATTATATTAGACATTTAATTTTAAACCTCAGGTACTTAAATATAAAACCTTACAACAGTAATAGTCATAAAGCAGTGGGGCATTCCATCTCACAGAATGGATTCTTCTTTTCATCCCCCCTTAATTTAACCAGCACCTCCTGTTTTGTAAGTTGCCCACCACAAAGAAATCCATCTAATTAGGAGTTGCTCACAGCTGCTTAAAAGGCAGAGACCTTGGGGGTACCTGTGTGTGTCAAGAGAGGCAGTCTTTGGAAAGTTCTCTAGAACCAGTATTTTAATTTAGGGTGGACAAGGAGGCAGAGAATCCTTGAGTCCTCATGTTGTTGTTGTTGTTATTGTTATTATTTTTGAGTCATGGTCTTACTCCGTCATTCAAGCTGGAGTGCAGTGGCATGATCACACCTCACCACGGGCTTCGAACTCCTGGACTCAGGCAATCCTTCTGTCTCAGCCTCTTGAGTAGCTGGGACCATAAGCACACACATGCCTGGCTAATTTTTTGCAGAGATGAGGTCTTACTAGGTTGCCTAGGCTGATCTCAAACTCCTAGGCTCAAGCAGTTCTCCCGTCTCAGCCTCCCAAAGTGCCGGGACTACAGGCGTGAGCAACTGTGCTCAGCTTATTATCATTACTATGTTTTACAAAAAAATGTGTGACAGAGGGAAGGCATACTTGCCACTACATGAGTATGGATACTCAAAAACTGCTTAGCTGCTTCCCATTCCTGCTGTAGGTGTAGAGTAAGCTTTTTATGACTCTGATATCCAAACCAGAGACTGGGAGTGAGGGAAAGATGAATGTTTATACCAAAGTTGAGGTCTTGAAATCCATTCACGAACACGTTTTCTTGAAGTTGCCCATCAGTGCCTGTGCCTCAGTATTCATTAAAAATTGCTGGGGTCAGCAATTCCCCTATTGGGAATATACTCGAAGGAACTCAAATCATTCCACAAAAAAGATACCTGCACACACATGTTTGTTGCAGCTCTGTTCACAATAGCAAAAACATG